>MU920304.1:0-17921 GCA_036418165.1 Cooperia oncophora
AAAGAAATTTTTCGTGTTGTTGGTTGCTGACTTCAGTCGGTAGTCACGCCCGTTTCGTGAGCATTTTATCACCACACCTACCATCACCTCTTCGACCCTACCAAGTTGGTGAAGCCGCAGAATGACTACACAAGTAATGTTTGAAGCCACGGTCCGCGATCAGGCATAGAAGTTGAAAATATGGCGTTGGGAGGGTAGTGTGGTCCGCGACGAACAACCTTGTACCGGTTTCGCGGCAAAAAAATTGTAAGGGAGGGGCGCTATAGCGCAATATAGGTTCAGTGACGCCTCCTTTTTTCCAGTGACTCCGCCTTCAAGGCCCGCCTTTCAGTGAAAACGAAGCTGCAGGACGAAAAAGCATGAAAATCGTCACTTAAACGGTCGCAGAGTTCTAATCGGGGAATAACCTGTGCTGTGTTTGGTTTGAGAAGTCGTTCTAAGAGGACATTCCAGTCCCCAGCTCGACACAGTTTTTTTTCAAAAAGCTGGAGTGGTGAAACGCAAAAGTAATAAGAAATTGGGAAAGGTTAGGCAAGATGATAGATGCGGTGGGAAAGGGGTCGTACCAGAAGGTAAGAAATAGAGGGCCGTATTTTATTTCCGCACGACGTGGTGGTGTGCTTTTTTGAGCACCCGAAACAAAGAAGAGGGAATAGAAAACGAGTGAAACAGTAAGGACTTTAAAACTCAGAAACGATTTCGGCTTGAAACTTGAGTTAAACTCAGCGCTGAGCGAACAAAGGCGGAACAGTGAGATGGCACTACTACTGAAAAAAGGCTGGTACCTGATTCCCCGGACTGACCCTCCTGCAAATATTCCGAACGAACTCAACCTTCAACACTAATATTTTAGTTTTTCACTTGCCCAATCGTGAGTAGGTACTACCCATCTCATGGGCTTCTCCTCTCGAGTCAGAGTGTTTCACAATCCTAAAAAGCTTCAAGGAAAACTACAACCTCGAGCGAATATCGAGTACACGCACGTCCGAAAAGGGTGAGGTTAAGCGCTCAAAGGTGCATTTTTTGTAAATTTAACATGGTCCGTATGCACCATAAAGGAAGTTATTACCCAATGAAAGCGGTCCAATGCGGAACTTTCCGAGCATTTATATATATGCTCACAAGAAGATTTATGGCGAATAAATCACCATATTTATTGTAGTCGCGGATCTTTGATGAAAGGGTGTCGAGAACTCCGTAGAGGAATAATACAATAAATTACAATTTATACAATTAAATAGCAATAATACAATAAATTATGAGTATACAATTAAATAACAATAAATTTAGAATAATAGAAACGGGAGAATGTGTATAACCCAGGGTATGGGGGTGAATCGAAGGAATAAGGCTCAGTTCTGGACCGACTTACAGTTTGAATGAGCATAGTCTGCTCCCCGGCACTGTCTTCTGCACTATATCTACGCGGTTTTGTTATGGAGCTCACATGATAGCAGTCACTTTTAGGAAAATGTTTGTGGTTCGATACGTTATTGTTCATAGGTAATGCCCCTCAGGTCAAGTCAGCTATCAACTGTGACAACTGAAGGATCACGAGAGTAGAACGTTGGAGAATCGGACAAAGAAGGTTAAATGGTTCTCCCGTTCTTCGATCTAGGCAATCATCCCGATGGGGAATACTACAAAATGGACCACTTCCGCTTCTCCATCAAGGATTCCACAACGATCATATGACTTGAGATACGTGCTCCTTTTCGCGGACTTCCGATGTCGCGGACTGCTACCAACCCTCATTGGGAACAGCTTATGCCGCTTATTGCATGAAGAAAATTAGCACTAGTGGTTTTGAAATGATAGATAAGGGGCATGTAGGGGGCTTGCCTTTATGCAATACCTCTAAGGCACGTCCTGCCAATAAGGAAATTTTTGCAGAATAGCGACCCCCATCCCCACCTCTCCTCGACAACCACCTCTGTGAATTTCCCTTGCAAAATACCACTTTTCCAAAAGCGCTCAACTTTCCCCCCGAAAAAAGTACCGACCAAGGGAATAGCGCTCTTGAAACAAGGAAAATTTAGAAACGTCAGCAACCGAAAACTCCTCAAGGGCAAGTACTATCCCTTCGCCGTCCAGCAATACGGTCACCTTCGCTGATGTCCAACGTATGACATCCCCCGATTGCTCCATTGGAATGAGAGTGGGAGCATCTATGAGCATCTGCGCGAGGGTACCAATAAGAACGACATTATGCACCACGTTGATGCACTAATGATACGCTTCACGTTTTTATGGAGGGATAGCGCAGAGCAGCCCATCTAACACCAGTTACATTGGCGAAGGGTACAGGATAAGGATAAAGTCTGATCAATCCCCTTTTTGAGATGCGGCAGGAATTCTACTTCCATTCAGAATCGTAGTTACTTATTGAATGCGATGTGGCCTATACAATTACTTGCGGGGGCCAGCCGATGTACAAGTCAGTGCTCCTGTCCTCCCAGAGTCATTTTTTACCAATTTACCGTGCGCCGATACCAGAAATCCCGGTTGGCCTGGACGTTCCTGGACCGGAAGGAAACGCTGAAGGGTAATGAACGTGCTACTTACTACTGCGCCACCTCCACTTCAGCTTCACTTCATTATAATCATCAGCTTCATTTGATAGGAGCTGTGATTGCTGCGATACGTAGTCGGTAGGAACTTTGATTGAGGTCAGTCTTGACGGCATGGGAACCATACCTTCTATTTGGATGATGGATGACATCAACCATCCAGTCTTGCAGGGTGCTAGTATAATCAGGAACTAGGCTTGAAGAGTGGCCAGGCGGGCGGGGAGGGGAGAGGGGAGAAAGAAGCACTGGGTAGGTGGATGAACAAAATGCTTTATGAAAAACCGATCATCTCTTCCCACAAGGAGCAGGGCTCCCGCTTTCACTACCGAATATCGTTTTTTCCACATATTGTGGCATAACGAGAAGCAGTTTTCTCATTAGTACAGAGTTCTCTGAAGCCAAAGATTAGCCTATTATTGCCCTAATGAACAGTTTGATTCGTTCATTGCCGATCGTGAACTATTAAGCCCAACCAGGAAACGTCCCGATGGCAATCAACCACCCCTTATAGCGTTGGCGTCAAAGAAGATTGGTGTCATTCAAGCATTAACGTATTGTCGGCGAAGCTGGCGTAGTGGAAAGTAGCCCTGTAAACATGCACGTAGTCAATGGCTCGAACTCTGGATATCGGGTTCTCGGATTGTATAGAAACAACGAAATCCGATAGAGGAAGCGGGAGGTCGTGCGAAAAGGAACTTCGGTTTCTTGAACCTCTTATTGTGGGAACGCACGCCGTTCGTTTACCCGCCCAGTGCTCCTTTACCCATAGGCAACTCTTCAGCCTTCTTCCTAATTATACTAGTACCTTCATGAACTGGATATGATGCCATTCATCACCCAGCAAGCATAAATAATTTTCACGTCGTCAAGACTGACCTTAATCAAAAACGTATCAAAATTCCTACCTTCTGGAGATCGTGTCAATCAGAGCTCTACTGATTGAGCCCACCTGGGCCAAACAAGCCTTCTACCCTGCGGTAACGATTGATTGGTACCATAACCGCCTGGAAGGAGAAAGACACTGACTTATACATCGAGTGACTCTCGCAACTCGTTGTATAGGCCACGTCGCATTCAACATGAAATCACGATTCCGAACAGAAATAGGATGCGTGCCGCAATCCAAAAGGGATAGATCAGCGACAAATGTTAAGCCCTTCAATTACTAACACATTAATCGTTCTCGTTCTCCAGAAAAAGTCTGACAGTTTCCCACCCCTAACCCCACCAGGGCGACAGCCCAGTTCATTTCGCGTTGGCCATTGCGTTATCCCATCACAGTTTATCCCTCACACTTCGGAATCTCGAAAACAAGCAACACAGATGAAATCGGAACAGCGCTAGGTAGCGACAATCAAAATTCGGAGCGATTGTCTTGGAAGACTGTCAGAAAAGAAAGACCATCGCAGAAAACGACAAATGCGGCTAGAAAGAATTTTCATTTTCCAACTTTTGTCAATTAAACAAATATAAATAAAAACTGGCTTAATTCTTGCGCTCTCAGCCTACTTTCCTAATACCATGTAGAAACGAGGAGCTATGTAGAAACGAGGGGAAAGCTCGAACGCATTCGAAAAGGGGCTCACATTGACAGAAAGAAATGGAACTTCTTGTTGCAAAATGCATGAAAAATTCATTCACTGAAAACCTCTCCTTACCGAGGATGTGCTAAATCGATGGGAATGATGCGAGCCTCAAGCTTCTTCAATCCAACAGGACCTCTTCTTCAGCCCAAGCAACGTGCGCACCCAAGCATACTTAATTAGCGTGCAAACTCTCTACTGCTCCTGCTCCCTTCGGAAAAATAATTCAGCACTAGAAAAAAGCCTAAAATAGCAGGAGCGAAGTGGTGCTCAAAATGACGTTGGCCGGTGATGTCGTCCCGTTGAGTGGCTTGTAGTGGTTCAATATCAATATCTACAGGGAGACCTTCCTTGACATTCGAGGCGCTACAAGTTACACTTTATTAAATTCTGATCGGACATTTTTCACCACCACCTTGAAGAGCATATTAAATACTATCATGACACTCCGCCACAGCCTTCTGGACGAGCGCCATCGAGAGATTCTGGCACGCGACCGCGATGTGGTGCCTGAGATCAGCGAGGTAGTCGATTTCTCCGCCACCGTAGACCACCCTATTGAACTCCGCCCAAATGGGGTAAATGAGGGAGTTCAGATTAGGTGACCTACTTGGATATTCCTCCTTCTTTAGGTATTCAGCCCCCTTCCATTTCAAGTAGGTGAGAGTTTCCCTGACGCTCCTCGATTCCATGTGGTGGCATCCAATGCTGTAGCAGTACAAAGTTTCCAAGAAGGTACGGGCGACGACATGTGAGGAGGATATTCTTCACGAGTTGCTCGATGTAACCGCCAGCGCTCACCTTCAGTCCGGGGTCCACGAAGAAAATATTGGTCTTTCCATTCCAGGTACGTCCATACCATCAACCCGCGCCTTGGCGACTGCGGTGAAGATGATGTCCTAGACCGTAGCGACGTTGTCGGAGCTGTTCGATGTTGCCAGGTAGCTATCCATGGGTGACTCCATACTAGAAGTTTCGCAGCTGTTTGGAGGTGACGTGAATTCCAAAGGTCTTCTCAGGCTGCGACTGGAGATGACTTCATATTTTGGTGTACATGAAGGTGATGGGCGAGAGCCAGCTCCTGCTTATCGAGGAACATCTTGGGTATCTTCCTGGTACTCGTATCCACGTCCTCTGTCTGGGCAGCGAAAACTTTGCTGATATGTGACTCGGTCGAAGTGACTTTTTTATTGCCCCCCCCCCTGTATACTCATTCCCACTGACGTAGAGAGAATGGACGTGAGAGAGGAAGTAGACCACTTCACCACTTCATTACCACTTCATTTGATCGTCACCTGGTTCTGTGGCTACCTCCGGAGGGTTTCACCTCAAAATCACGACTGGCATTACAGAAAACGTGCAAATGACGTGGTCCGAACGTGAAGGAAAGGAAGGGGGGGGGGTATCATGATCACTAAATTGAAGTTCAGTATGTCTGTTTCCCATCAGTGGCTTACCACGGTTACCATAGTATCTTAGGATACCTGTCAATCGCCGAGGATCTCCACTTCTACCTTTTTTTTCTTCCTCTCCGCTTTTTTCCCCTGCGTAATTTTCTTTACCCTCTTCATTATTTCCCTCCGTGTCAAATACTCTTCAGGAAATACGATGAGAAAATACCTCTGGACCCCCGCAGGAATATTCTGTAAGCAGGAGCCTTGTGACCGTTACCGCAGCTAAGTAGTCGCTAGAGGCGTCTCCCGGTCAGGACAGATCCCAGCTCACTTCCCTCATATCCTCCTCATCGCCAGGTTCGTCCCGCTGGTGCGGGAGTCAGACCTGACTTCAACGTAAACCTTACACCCTAAAGCCTTCAAGTCAACCGACAGGAACACCTTCGTCGAGTCATCATCGAGTGGAACCCCGACTAGAGGACCTTGGTGTCCCAGACCACGGATTTTATTAGAAAAAGGTCGTCCTTCTCTTACAAGGAATTACTTGATTATGTTGATTCTGTCGTTTCAGATGCGTTATACACCAATCTTTGATGCAGGCGTTTCACTAGATCTTCTGACTATTGAGCAGTGAGTCTGTTCCCCTCCAGCTTTAGGTTTTTCGGAGCCCTTCTTGGATATACTTTTCAAGTCGATCTAGAATGCCTCGGATACGCGTTCTCATCGTAGATGAGACCTAAGATGAGAAGGGCATACTGCAATTGGCCAAGAATGGTGATGGTGAGAAGAGGAAAACGGAGACTACCTTTCAGACCGAATACAACCCCTTTGCTGGAAGTTTCCACGGGCCCTGACTGGATATCATCCTTGCGCATCTCACAGAACGGCCTAGGTCTACGTTGGTCTGACTGTAACTGAATAACGCCCTTTCTGCAATAGTAAAGGGCGTTATCATGCTACTTTACTCGCCGCTGCCCTGGTCGAGAAATTCTCATCACTTAAAAAAGTTCCAAAGGCATCCCAGTCACCATTCTTTCAGGATACTATTTGTCGTTTGTGGTTAGAAAGGAGGGCTTATATAGCGACATGGTATAAAACATCCCTTTATTGTTCGTGTTACAGGGTCGGTTACAGTTACATGGTTGACCAATGAGCCTAATCCCCTCCAGCTCAACGGTTTTCTCGGGGTCCTCTTTCAATGGAACAAGTCCAGAAAAAGTCGATCCACAATGCGGCGGCTAGCAAGCGTGAAAGTGAAAGTGGTTGCCGCTGGATCTCTGATGTTTGGAAAGGGCAGCGTTAAAAGCCTCGAAAGGCATGCTGAACTGTAGTTGGCCTAGTAGGCTCAGAAGAAGATGAAGAAGAAGGAAACTACTTTGTCCACTGCCTTTCTGCTGCACAAAAGTTTGTGATTTTTCTGCTGCATTTACAAAAAAAGTCGAAATGTTAACTAACACATAGAGCCTATTTATGGGAGCGTAGCGGCCCTCGCCCTCTCCGTTTACGACAAATATTACGTATGCTGATTGAATTTGGCCGTCATAACAATTTCTTAGACATGAAGGCGAAAACATACGACCAACACTTGTTGACATTCATAAGACACATTCAGATCAGAGTAAGTCTTTGGAAAGGCAGAATGATGAAGTAACTAAAATCTCAAAAGCAGTTGGCAGATAATTTGGTACTCGGCCCAAAATGCTAGCAGGGTATTCTACAGTGAATAATGACTAAAAAAACGAAGTGAAACAGCCAGAATCTGCGAAGGAAAGCCTCGTTTTTATGTGACTGAAAAAAGTGAATTCGGCACGAGTTTGGCCGTATGGTATCCTGTGCATTAGCGCCACGGTAGTAGTATGGCTGCCGTATGTACTCACTTATATCCTGAAGCACCGCAGCCTTCATACCGTCCCTCTTTCGCTTCATTATTTTTGCTTAGCAAATGAATCAGGAACGGTCGTCCATTTGTGGGCGGGCAGGCGCGGTTGTCGTTCGTGTTGTTATAACTAGATAGGGCCTGATAAGCGTACCTTCCTTGGAGAAAATGCTACGCAGCGCCTGCTCAGGGTCGCGGAATTCCGTCCTGCCAGGCGTATTAATCCTATCGTCTTAGGAATTTATCGTGCCAATTGCCTTTAAACACTCCAGTGACAAATTGAGTTACAGCTTGAAAAAATAGTTCAGAAACAAAGAGGATCTGACGTAACACAGAGGATTTGACGTAGAAAACTGCATTCATTCGTCGAACTCAACGGACTTCACTCCCAATCGAAAAGGAGGTGTTGTGGTTAGGGTACAGCTGTAGGAAAAACCCATCAGCAAGTCGTGATTGGTGGCTGGAAGAAGTGACCGTATTTGCTTTTTTCTGTATCATCGGCCGCCCCAGTTGGCTTCGCCGCACATCTACGATACAATTACCATGCCTGATATTTGTCTATTGGTGACTACCTCCCCACCCCCCTTCTCACGATCAGTTCCTCGAGGAAAACCGGGAAAAAACTTCTTCAAACGGGGAGGTGGGAAGGGGGTTGGGGAACACTGCCGTTTACTGATACCGCCGTTTCTCATGTCAAAATGTTGTGCCCTGGTTGTGGTGGCAATGGCCGTCAATTGCCACGCGTGCAGGGCATAATGTTGAACTCTCGCTCAGTCCAAACCAATCCAAAAGTCAGTATTTCCGCCCTCCCACGCGAACCTGGCACCAATCGATCGGCCTCAAGGCAAGGAAGGCACGGTTGGCCTCGTGGAAGCTGATCAGAGTTCTGCACCTTTAATAGCAGTATTAATCGGTTTCACGGCGCTGGATACATATTATATGGCAGATGTTGGTAGGTAGAAACACAATATAATCGCTGGTTTCGTTGTTCCGCATCTTGAATGTATAGCAGTTTTTGACTGTGCAGTGCAGTGAATTTCCGCCAAAAAGGCTAGAGCTGCTTGACTTTTTTATCGGAATTTCTCCTGCAGAGCGTTCAACCAGGCATCTCAACGGCGCGCCCACAAACTCGCCCCGAATATGTAAAAAAGCTTCCTTAGCGTCGAATTTCCGCCTTGCCTCTAGAAAAGACGTAGAGTGTTTATGCTTGTGAAGTAGTGGTCACAGCCTTCTCAAGGACCATGAAAGCTTTTGAATCGTCCTCGAGACGGCTCTTGTCGAAGATGATTGAAAAACTGTTTTCGAATCTTTTGAAGCGGTCACGAAGGTGTTCATACGAAAGTTTAAATCCAGACGCAACCAAAATCTCTCGGTACCTTCGTTGAAAAAGGCGTCTTGCAGTGCCTGCTCATACGAATCTCGCATGGAGATGAAGATGAACACTGAACAATCGAGAGGCCGTCGGATGTCCCGAGCTGCTGAAGTTTCTGGTTGCTGAGTCATTTTGAAAGCTTGGCTAAAGAGAGTTGAAAGAACCAAGAAAAAGCAGACGTAAACATTCAAAAAAGTAGACACTTCAGTTTGGTGGGGGCACGAAGCATAGCACTCATCGAATCTTGCTAAGGTCTCCTCATGAAGATCTGTGAATACTTGCGACCAAAGTGGCTCATTTGCCCCATTTCGCAGTTTCACAAGACTTTCCAGGTCTCACCAAAGTGGGACCTGTCTAGCTAACATGAACTAACCAAAAGAACTAGTTAAGAACACAATCCCCTTTCCAGCTCCTCTCCCTCACCCTGAGCCGAACAGCGTCCCTCTAAGATCTTTTCGGAGGAACGCTATCTTTCTGGTAGAGCGCAAACAGTTCAATGAATCAGTTATGCCATGTGTGAAACATGTGTGTCCAACCGGTCTCATCTCTGTCAGCAAGCTAGAATATCATGATTGGATCGAAGCGAGCGGTCGAAAGTCAGAGGGGAGATGTAGTACAGAATTGTCCAGAGGCAAGAGGCACGATAAATAAGAGGTATAGGATTAATACGACTAGCAGGACAGAATACGGCGCCCTTTCCCAGGGAAGGTACTCTTGTAGCGCCCTGACAAGCTGCAACATACCGATCCGGACGCCCACTACGCCCGCCCGCCCACAAATGTCCGACCGATCCTGATGCTCGTATCGCTTCATTTGCGAAGTACAATATGAAGCGAAGGGATTGATATGAAGCGGCCGCGGTGCTGCATGGATATATGAGTACATACGTGCAGCCGTATCTACCGTAGCGGTTATTGGCACGATGCCAACGGGAAACTCGTCCGAAATTGCTTTCTGAGTCGTGTAGAACAAAGGCTTTTTGCAGGTTTTTGACCAATTTACTTCCCTTTCTCGCCATTTTCCCACTATAGATATATCACCCCTACTACCACTTCAGGCCGAGTACCAAATTATAGTGCCTTGTAGAAGTGTAGGTCTTCTTTTGTTGAACTCTCGTGAGGTTCGCGTGCCAGCAGATGAAGACCTACAGGACCGAAGCCGTCTGTGCTAGCTGACTTACTGGTAAGGAAGGAAGGAACAAGAGTGACTCCAACTTTACCCTCCTTTTGGAATTGATCAAGGGCACAAGATGGTTCCAATCAACAGCGAAACGGTACTAGAAAGCGCTGGGAGGCTAGCGAACAAGGGGCGAGAAAACGCAACGGTAGTATCAACGCGACAAAGGGCGACTTGAGCCGGCACAGGCGCTCATGGGCCTAGGCAATAATCTTGCTGACTGATGCTGACCGCTTCGTGTGCACTAAAAAGCCGTGAGCCACTTCCTTGGCAGTTATGGACACACGCTACCACTTTGAAGAGAACTGAACGCTAATCACAGGATGTGCCTTCGAAGACACTCCCCGCCCTCAGGTAACTCTTGGGCTCTTCCTTGTGCAGCTAGTGTGGTCTTCAGTAGCCCAATTATTGTACTGTGATGGAATCTTTTAGTAGACATTCAGCTACAGCGTGGAATAGAATGGAATAATCAGAGGCAGACCATAGAACGGCAGTTCAAGAGTATGTGCGCGGTGCTCCGAAGACGATGCGCCTAGTCTTCCGTTCCACTGCGCATTAGAGCTTCAACGATCCTCTCCTTCTCGGTCCACAGCGTCTGAGTAACAGAGACTAACTTATGACCCTCATAAGTGGCGAGGCTCGACGCGGCCTAACCCCTCCCCTCCCTCCAGCTGTCGGCCCATGCAAACGCGCAAGGCTCATATTCGTCATAGTTCAGTATCACAAGGGGTTTTCGGTTTTTTTCACTGCTGAATGGTCTTAGCATCATGACGCCAAGAAACTATTGGTGAGCCAGAGGTGGTGGGATATAGCTTTGCTAGAGAGTCATTTTGTGACTAAAGCGTTGTAACTGTCCACAATATACAATCGCGGGGCTTGTCTTCAGTACACAGGTGAGTACAGCACTAAGCAATGTCACCTATCATCGCATCGATAGAGACTCGGTACTGGATCAACTCCAATTAGGCCTTCCATCCCTCGCGAGCCAGTACATAAGGAGGAGATTTCTCTATGAGCATTTTGTGTCCTAGCAGACAGATGTGTCCTAGCAGACAGAATCTTGAAAGAATTTACCACTGAAAAAGGAGGATTTTCAAAAGAGAAGTACCCTGAAGAGTGAAGCCATTGATGAAGGACTCCAAGTACATAAATCTTGTAAGCTTGAGAGCTCTTCGCGTTCGAACCAGATTTCGGGACAACATTCATGAGCTTCTAGCGCTGCATTTGAGCTGCTATCGATGAAAAAATTTTATGTCGCCAAGAACAAAAGCTTTACGAATTACTCATTGAACTCAAAACCTTCGTCTCAAAATGGAACCTTCGTAAGAAAAAACAGATTGAAGACGCGTTGAAATACTGATCCCCGCCTAATCGTATTTCTCCTTTTCTTTTCAGTAATTGAATAGCCGACGTTCAGTTAGTGAGTACTTCAGTGCATCCGGCTGCTGAAAGAGTTTACAGAGAACATGGTCACTAGTAAATATAGACCATGAGCCGAAAGTGATCAACAAACATGGAAAAGAATGGAAATAATGATTAAAAGTATATAGCTGATATAATTTTATAGGGAGCATATGAGTATGTATCTCATTCTCTCTTCTGCATGTGCCCTCAGACGCGAGCTAAAACAGTTATAAACAAGAAACCTTTCTAACTGCCCATCAGTAAAGGAGTGGTAAAAGAATAAGAAATTACTACGCAATCGAAAGAAGAGAGCTTGAATGAGAAGCTTTTCAATAAGCAGGAGTTCGTGCACTTGATATCGCCTTGACCAGTCGGGGGGTGTCAAGAAGCACGGGGCAGTGTTTTCAACTCTGGTTGTTCTCTACCCCAATTAATTGTTAACACATTGAACGCCGCGGCGTTTTTGCGGCGACTCCCGTTTTCACTTCCTGCGTCTCCGCGCGCGTGAATTGCGTGCAATACACAAACGCGCGAAACGGGAGTCTTTGTGCCGCATGCCCCTTTACACGCTCATTCTGGTTACTTTTGCGCTCATTTCTACATTGTTCAATATGAATGATGACTTCTTTTAGCTGCATAGATGGATCTGGACAACGTAGAAGATCTAAACGTCAGTTTTGACAACATAAGTATTGTTATCATAATGAATTAAACACTATCAAATGTATTGCAAATTAACACTAATTATCACTAGTAGTCTTACTACCATTGTAGTGATGCGGAGCTATCATAAGAATTAAAATAACACTCAATTACTGACTGTTATTTTGTAATATTAATGAATTACTTCAATGAGCAGCTTATTTCACGCCATCAAGAACAAAGCATAAGCAAAGCTCACTGAACATATACTCGGTGAGAATGGTTCAAGTCGCACTATTATCCACGAAAATACCGACCCACAAAACGTGAATTGTGGGCAATACACAAACGCGAGAAACGGGAGTATGCGCGTGTATTGCCTACAATTCACGCGGCGTTCATGTGTTAACCGATCCCTATTGGTAGAGAAATGCAGTCGGAGGCAAACTGATCACAACCCTTCTAACGCCACCGTGACTGATTGCGACGATGTCAACTACATATAGCGGGTTGTTTCGCCACCAATATCTTATTTATAACAGTTTCCATCGGGTTCAAAAAATTGGCATCGAAATACATAGTTTCGGGCACTGAAAATCGCTTGTTGTCAGCACCTGCAGTCGTGATCCTCGCAAAAGATGGGCGAGACGTGAATTAGAGCATTGCTAAGAACCATCCACTACTTTTGATGCCATCCTGAGCCCGCAACAGAGGCTGGAAGGGCTGATCCAACTCACACCCCGTCACACGCTATCTCTGAGCTAGAAATGGCGTGGCTGATCCCCCCATATTAAGGTGACCACGGCTGAACTTCTGGTGGGATATTTTTGTTTTGAAAAGTTGTAATGATGTCGTTGTCTAGCATGAACGGGATGAAAGTCATCTCAACTGGAAATATTCCACGAAAAATGCATTCTACGCCATATGTTCAACTGACGTGCACAGCCACGCCTTGCCCATCCCCACGATATCGAATGTTCAGGGCCGTAATTTTTATTACATTGTTCGCCTTCATAAAAAAAGCAAAAACTTCAATCCACGTCAGTCAGTTGCAAGACAATATTTCCGAAGCCCATTGTTGTACAAAGCGAGCTGAGTACTTATTGACAAACTTTTCGGAAAGCAAACGTGGAGTGAGCAGTTGCTCGCTACATGACAGCATTGTAAAATGTCCCTTGCCTGAACACATAAGCACAGAACACGGGCATGCAGCGCAGCGGGGTCGCTAGTAGCCGCCACGGGAAAAGGTGGGAGGGGGGGGGGCGGGGGGGGGGGGGGGGGGGGGGGGGGGGGATGAGGAGGGGCGAGTATTTAGCTAGCCCTAGGAGGGGGCATTTCGTAAAAACTTCTGGGATCTTGTTAAGAAATGATAGGAACTCCATTCTGATAGAGCACCTAGTTCAAACCAGCAACTGCGGAAGACAATTTGCTCTTGTTCACGTTAAGGAAAACTACTGTTTACCTGGTTGCGAACAAGATATCGCTACACGAAAGGAATAGTCTACCAATCCCGGCGAAAACACTCATCTACGTGAGTATACTCGTAGACTAAATAAAAATTTTCAGCTAATCACTCATAAAGTTACTCAAAGGCATCAAAGATATACCATATATTCACCGATGAAACTAGCTTCCCCTTCTTACTGCCAAATTACAGCAGTCTTTAGTCCAGAAGTCAGAAAACTGTGACTCAAAGAGCCACTGACTGCGATTTAAATGCAAGTTGCACGATAAATCCCCTACACGTGTAGGACTAATAAGCCTAGGAGTTCAGGATTCGGCGCCTATTGTGCAGGCGCTGCGTGGTGCCCTTTCCAAGGAAGGTACCCTATGGAGCTGTAACTTCCAGCCTGGGCTCTCACCATTTTCGCCCGACCACAAATGTCCGAACGAGTCATGCTCGCATCGCTCCATTACGAATTTCAACATGAAGCAAAAGGATTGTTGTGAAGCCTCTGCTGTGCTGCATGAATAGATAATAAGTACACACATGCAACAGTATCTAACGTAGGGTTACTGGCTCGATACCAACGGGAACTCGTTTGGAACTGCTTTCTGAGTCATGTAGGGCTTTTTTGCGGGTTCCTGAAGAGCTTGCAGTTCCCATTTTTCGCCATTTTGCCGCCCTCCGGCCTCTCTAGCCATTTTTGACTGAGCACATCTCAATGTTATCGTGCCTTCCGCCTTTGAAGGTCATCATGAAATTAGAATTGTCTTCCTCGCGAATGTGCTTCAGAGGCCGAAGTAAATGGTAATGAGGACTCGGGGTATGAGGTTCACAATGAGTGACTAGCGGGCGTCAGCGGAGTTTTGTGATCTTATTGCCAAGTGCCCAAAGGTGCAAACTTCCTGACACGCCTCTCGTGGCTGTAGGATACACACTAGCAGTCGTCCCTTCATAGTTAAGGGACTGTCGGGGCGGCAGACAGCGCGCGCTGCAATGTGACGCGACAGGCGCCGCCGGGCTCGGTGAGGCAGAAGTGCAAGCTGAATTTCATGAAATTCGGCTGCGATTTCCTACTTTTTCAGCTCTTCAAGCTTCTTCAATTCGAAGCTGAGTTACTCTGAACAATTCTGAATTGTACTGGCTCTGAATGAATCTGAAAGAATGCAAGCCATTTGAATAAATGCCTGAAATAAGGCAAAATACAAGGAAAAGAGCATATAATCGACATAAAAATAAGGAAATCAGAGCCAGTACAATTCAAAATTGTTCAGAATAACTCACCTTCCACTTTAGAAGCTTGAAGAGCTGAAAAAGTGGGAATTTGTAGCCGAATTCCCACTTTCGAAATCGGCTGATTCCCGTCACACTAAGCCGGCAGCCCGCTGTCGCGCGTCAGGCGAGTTGCAGCGCGGCTGTGGATGATGAGGACTGTAGATGGTCATGTACGTTCCGGTAAAATTTCATCGTCCCTTTGCTGGAGCTGATCGATGTAAGTTGTAGTCATGGCAGTCTACCCTTCATCTCACAATAGATAGGTCCTCCCACATCATATGAAAAGAGAATAGGGTTTTGCGTTGATGAGGTTTGAGATAGAGTGGTGGTGAACTAGTAAGGAATCAGGGACTCACAGAATCACCAAGCAAACTTCAGAACGACACGCCTTCATAGAATGGGAACAGATTAGTGCATCGGAACAATCAGATCGAAATCTGCCGCTCGCTGGGAGAGGCGGTCCGTTATGCCGCTTACGAAGTACCAGCCTTTTCCCAGCGAGGCATAGATCTGCGGATGGGATTCTTCCCATTAGGGTTTTTTGAGCAACTAGGGAGATTCTCTTTCAATTGATTGATTTTTCCTGTTTCATTCGATATCATTTCGCTATTGTAGAATCGAATGGGCGTTCTTGCAAAACTGCTACGTAACCTTGGGAAAACACGGCTAGCTTGAGATTCGACCATCGCTGAAACAGAGTTTAGCGTTATTACATACCAACTATTTCTGGCGAACTCTTCTATCAGGAGTGAGTAGTCTGCAGATGGCCTACTCCTTATGGCCGCCTGACGCAAGTTTTCCGGGGTAACTGGTGAAATTTTTGGAAAATCGGTAGGGCGCTGAAATTTGGTGCAGGGGCATGTGCTACGTTGGGAATTCCCAGGGGGGTTTAAGGGTCGTAGTCGATGTACGGCGGGGCCGTGTTTGGTCTGAGAAATTTTTTCAGACAGTCGATTTTCTCTTTTCTACGGGCGCTATTCAAATCGCTGGGAAAATCTTAATAGGGGTGGGGCGTAATTCGTAATTCTCATTTTCTTTTGGGGAGAAACTTGCCTCTTTGCGGGAAGTTTTACTATGGTTGTTGACTGCTTCGCGGCTTTTCCTGTTTCAGTGATTTATATAACCTCCCCCTCTCCCTACCGCTCGACAGCAGAATTTGTGGAAATGCTAAAAAAATTTCGGACGTTGTAATGGGAAGTTGGGAAAATTTAGGAAACTTGTAATGTGGTAGGTAGGATGGGGAAGGGAAGGATCCTGTAGCAGAAGACGAAAATGGGGGTTCCTATTCAGCGGAAATTCTCCCCCGCGGTAGTGCGAACCCGATTTGGTGAGACAGTAGAGAAGTTGTGAGATAGGACCGTAACCTGTGAGAAAATATGTTCTTGTATTTCCTGACAAGCCAGTACCTAGCCCACAATCATTTTTTCGCAAATTCCTACCATTTCATAGTTTTAACAAATACTTTACACTTGCAAAAACTGGACGGGTTGGCAGGAATAGTTGAAAACTCCTCCTCTTTGGACGACTTGCTCTTGTAAAGTGAGCAGGGACAGTAGGCCATTATGGAGTTCTAAAAAATAACATCAGACTCCTTATAGTGAGATAGAACAAGCAAACCGTAGACAACTAGAAGCTTCGATATCGGGCGACCACATCACTTGACTCACAAGCAAAAATCATATATAAAAAATGGGCATTAAATTATCTAAATTGGATACTTCAGAACACAATTTGTTTGACTGGAAACGAATGAGTGGCGGTAATAATATGTTTAGAAGGCCGTACGAAGGAAAGGTGAATTTGATTAGGCAGCTTGATTGGGCTCAACGGAGAGGACATCCACTTAATGAAGTCCTAGTGCTGCGGCGGCCATGGCGTTGGCCAACCAATGCTTATCGAAAGCTTTCGTTTCGTCCCTCCCACCCTCGTCTTCGACTCGCTGGCCTTCACAACTGAAATGGGCAATCAGGGGGGCCGTTCGTCTCGCAGCTTTTTTTAAAAATTCCGAAAACCCCCGTCAACCAACATACAAATCTGGCAACTCGCGGCAGCAGGATCGCCTATGAGCGATCTCCCGTTTTCCCTGTTGCCCATAGATAATTGTCTTGGTTCAAAAAGAGCAGAACTTCTGGAAGATCAATCATCAATCCTAGCTACGCACTAAGCCACTCTAACTTACTTTCCAGACGATGACCTTTCATTTTTGAGATTGGTAATTGGCCTATGCAATGAATGGCGAAGGCCAGTCGATGACAATGCTTTAGATCAAAGGCATAACGCACCATAATTTGATACCACGTCTGAAATGGTGTTTGCGGTGCTATAGAGGGAAATGACATAAAAGCTAGGCAGGAAGCGGGTCATAACCATCACAAAAAAAAACTTCGCTCTAAGCGATCAGGAAGCAGTTCCGGACGAGTTTCTGTCGCCATCATGCCAATAACCGTTACGATAGATACGGCTGCACGTATGTACTCATACATCCATGCAGTACCGCACCCGCTTCACATCAATCCCTTCTCTCTATATTGTACTTCACAAATGAAGCGATACGAGTATCAGCATCGGTCGGACATTTGTGGACGGGCGGGTCGGTATGTTGCAGGCCTGCTTTAGAGGTGCCGATATCTGCTAGGCTAATCCAACACGTCTTCGAGATTTATTGTACCACTTGCCGAAGGCAGTTGGCACGATAAATCGCTATACAGGTGTGGGATTTGTAGGACTGGCTTAACAGAATTCCCGTGACCTCGGACAGGCGCTGCGTGAAGCCTTTTCCAAGGAGGGTACCCCTATAACGCCCTATTGAGCAACAACTTTACGTCCCAAACGCCTTCCTTGCCCGCCCGCCCACAAACGGACGACCGTTTCTGACGCTCGTATTCATTCATTTGCTGAGCAAATTATGAAGCAAAGGATTGGTATGAAGCGGCGGTGATGCTGCATGCATATATGGGTACAAATATGCAGCCGTATCTTCGGTAGCGGTGATTGGCAAGATGCGTACGGGAAACTCGTCCGAAATCGATTTACAAGTCACTGAGAACGGAGGCTTTTTCTTCGCCGGATTTTGACCGTTTCACTCCGTTCTTTCGCCATTTCCCCACTATACAGCGCTCTACTAGCATTTTAGGCTATGTAGGGAACCATCGTGCCAACTGCCTTTAAAAGGAGGCCCGCGTTCG
>MU920310.1:7232-22285 GCA_036418165.1 Cooperia oncophora
AGAACTCAACAGCAAGGTTCACCTGAAGAAAATCCCTTCTTTATCCGTAGAATGAGTTTAGATGTTCACAAACCGTTGCCATGCAGTGCACTGTATTTTCTTGCAAATCTAGATCTTCAAAAAGACCAAGCTCTTCATTTTCGGGAGATGAATGCTATATTTTATTTTCAGGTTCTGTAGTAACAGGAGTGGTAGGGTTGACCATGCCTCGATACTGCCTCTTTGGTGATACTGTGAATACGGCGAGTAGAATGGAAAGCAACGGGAAACGTTAGTTCCATTTGGTTGCATTTTTAGTTGAATTTCGCAGCTAATACTGACGTTTAAAGGCACGGTCCGCGATCAGGTATCGAAGTTGAAAATATGGCGTCAGGAGGTTAGAGTGGTCCGCGACGAACAACCTTGTACGGGTTTCGCAAAAAAAATCCTAAGTGAGGGGCGCTATATAGGTTCAATGGTTCCTCCTTTCTCCCAGTGACTCCGCCCCCAGACTCCGCCTCCAATGCCCGGCTTTCAGTGAAAAACGAGATTGCAGGACGAAAAAGCATGAAAATCGTCACTTGTACGATCGTAGAGTTCTTATCGGTGAATCAGCTGTGCGTATGAGGGCGTAGTGTGGGAGATAGAGTTAATTGGGCACGTACAAACTGGGATCGAAATGGGTTCTATCTAGGGCAGGTGGCATGTTTTTTGTGCTTTTTTCTTCACTGTCGAGTTACTCAACCCCTTGTCGTCTATATGGAACCCCCTAATCCACTATCTGGGATAGGCGAATAATCGCGGGTGCTGCCTTTAACAGTTTAAATATGTGCTCTTCTAAGTATTAGTTCATCGAAAATTTACGATTTAAAATGCATTGCACAGCAAAAAATCTGTCACATGGCATAGGCATGGACATGCAACCATTATTAGTACCCTATAAACTTCGCCACGTCGCGTTCAGAATGGTAGTGGCATTTGTGTCATTTGAGCAGTACAATCTAGCTGGTGCAAGTACTTGAAGCGAGAGGAGGACCGTATCTGTCGCCCGGAGCGAGTCAGTCGCCAATCATACAACCAGGTAAAAGTCACAGTAGGTTCTATACCATTCCATCTAGGATTCGTCTCAAAGACGCGCGGGTAAAAGACATCTCTCTCCACCACTCTTCAGGACGCCCTTCTTCAAACCTCTGGAAAAAAAGTCGAGGCTATATTAGTCTGGAGGGACCAAACTGCAGCAGTGCATAGAGAGGTCTCTTCTGACGCGGCGACAGAAAGAAGACAGCGCGTGCCAAAGCATCGAGACGTGCAAGAAACTATGGCGAGCCAGGAAACGAACTTTTCAAGGGGAGGGGACTCCGGGGTGGGTGAGCCACTTATCGTACGTGAAAAGCTGGAATGTGCGAAGTCACAATGACCATAGAGTGCCACTCGGGCGAGAGAGAGCAGAGAAAAACACAGATTCGACGCGTTCAAAGGAATTGAGTTAAAGTTGTCCGTAGACCGCTGGGAAGCTCATCTGAGAAACATCGCTTGTTCCTTCTTTTGCTAAGAAAGCAAATGACTCAAAAATCTGCACATCAGCGATTAAGGACGCAGATCGCGGTCGTTCTTGGACATTTCAACTAGGTATGGGAGATACTTATGACGATTTTAGCCTTCTAGCATTCTTGCTGTGCATTTCCGAGTAAAAAAAAGTGGCGCTCTTTGAGTGTGTGTGAAATTGCACTTTTTGTACACAAAAAAGCAGAGCGCCCCTCAGACAGTCGCGAAATGTTTATTCAAATTGCTTCGTTTCAGCCGGCAGAATTCACCTATCATCTGAAGCTCAACAACTTCTTATGGCAGTTGGAGGCTTTGAAGTAGAATCCAGAGGAGAAGTTATAATCAAGGTATCATTCACGATTTGATGTTTGTACAGCCTTGTTCGTCCGCAAATGGTGGAGTGTCAGACGATAGCACCTTGGTATTTTCCACCAATTGTGGAGGCAGGCATGGGACCACGACTAGTGGGAAATGGACTGGGGCGCGGCCAAACCCGGCCACCTTGACACACTGCAGCATCCGCAGCGAACGAGAATGTAGGTCATTATTTTTCTCACAGTTAGCTCTAGCTGCTTGAGTAGAAGCCTGGGATGACATACCCCCTTTTTGATCAGAGTTTCCTTCTACGGAATGTCGAGTATTCCATAGAAAGGAAACGGGGATAGAGCAGGACATGCTGATACCAACAGGGTACAGCATCGTTGTGCGAAACCCATAGGGGGGTCGTACTTGGCCGCTGGGGAGGGGGGTCGTAATCTCAAGGGTCACTCAGAGCCGGGCAATGCTTTGACATTTCAGTTGATAGTGGGAGTGGAGCTATGGAAGCCAAGTCTTGTTTACAGATTTACCTGCTCCGTTTAACAGCTATCTTTTCATGCGAAATCACCAGAAAGGGGATCGTACCTGGCCGTGGAGACGGCGGGAGTCAATCGGCAAAATCGTAGGCTCCGTTAAGCACATACAGTGCAAATAGTGTATTGCTCAAGTTTTTATAGAACGGACGGAAAGCTGCAGAACACCCGGCTGTAAGGAGGACTACAAAACAATAAAAGATTGATAAGTAATATAACAAAATATATAAACAAACAATATCATTTAATAGCATGAACTCGTAAGTACGTAGATGACTGAATAATACGTCTCAAGCAGATTCGTGCGTATTATCCTTTCCAGAACCCCAAACAAACATCTGCTTGCATGGACAAAAGCATCCTGGAATCAGAATTTACAACCTTTCCACCTCTGCGTAGAGGTAATGCCGCGCACACTCGGACCAAGAATCGTCGATGATAACGCGGACCTTCTCTTCAATCATTTCAAGGAAATATGTGTGTTGAAGGCACAAGTGTTCGAAGGGTGGTATCCTGCAATTGGAGACAGGGAGTCTGAATCGTGTTTGTTTTTTTTTTGTTTTTTTTTCTTTTTTTTTTTTTTTTTTTTGCAAGTTAGCTCAGAGGTGAGTTTCTGGTGACCATCTAAAATATTCCTGGCGGGGTCTTCAGGAAAACTTTGAAACTTGTTGGAAAGAGAAAATATGAGGCGCTCTGAAGACGATCTGGTTCTGATGAAATTGCATTCGAAATAGGTAATCCTCGGCTTAATGCATAAAATCGCCTCGCATTTAGTCTTAGCAAAAAAACGAACCCACCCGAAAGATGCACGACGGAACATACAGATATGCAACTAGGTAGACAAACGCAAACAGAGGGCACAACAATTGGCCCTTTGCACATAGCTGCAAACAGATATTCAAAGCCCGCCCATCTCACCAAAGATATAACCCTTCCAAACCCTACCCACACCCCGCCCCCCACCAGAAGACCCAGGACGTTGCAGCATAACCAACCAAACCACCGCCGCCCCCACCCAAAAACAGTGAGGTCTTCCAATGAAGCGGGTCGCAACGTTGGCGATTCGATTAATAAGCCGAGCATATTCCTGCTGGCCTGGATATCCATCTTTTTTAGTTGGGTTCCGCATTTTTGTTGTTTTTTCATGTTATGTGTATTTTCATGATTTTTCGCCCCGTCACCCATTGAATCCGCTCTGGGGCCTGACCAGCGACCTTGGGGCTATTCACCCAACACACCCAAACCCCCCACCTTTCCCACACCATAATTCAGTTATCAATGATCATATGTCGCAATAGTCCATCCAACAGAATTGCAACAATATACTATAGAAACAACGATATGCATGTCGATACATGTTGTCGAAGAGATGAGTTTTTATTCTGAATCCTGAGACAAAATTGTAGGAGAATGCAGGCTGTTGTTCTCATTTTGAAAATGAACAAGAAAAACAAATTTGCTGGATTTAGAGAGATTCCGCATTTCTAAATTACAATGGAAAATTTCAGGAGAGCATTGTCGTGTGAACAATCCCATCTGGTTTTCCAGTTAGAGCTAGGAAGGGGGTCGTATCTGGACCCCTTCGAGGGCTGGGGTCGTACCTCACATAAACAAAAGCCATCCCCATGCTGTACCTGCCCGAGTACAATGTTCGCACGGATTTGTTAGAATTACATTTTAATTTTAATTGCATTCCAGGGTAAAGGACTGATGGAGACTTTCTGGCTCGTTGGCCGCCGCAGCGATGTTCGCCGTTCATCAATTTCAGCGACGAAATACGGCGAGGGACGAGTCCAACAGAACCCAAACTCCACGGAGATCGAGCGAATTGACCAAAAGTTGGGAAAGGATGCTGTGGACGATCGTCTGAAGGCGACAGTCTCCAGAGCCAATGGGAATAGCGCAACAACGAATAAGAGTCGCCATTGTGTGGCCCTAACTTCTTTTAGCAATGCAACCAGTCCGTTATAACCTACCAATTAGTTTCTAAAGTCATCTAGAACTGGTAGTACTGGATGAAAACATTGTAGCTTCTACGTCGGCTCATACTCTAGAAAGCCCGAAAGTCCGAAATTGCAACTGCTCTAAAATTACAAGTTACCAATCTGGCTGGACGCAGTGGTCACATGGGTGTCACAATAGCCACCAGGAACTCTCATAATCATTTACGGCACACCAAATCTTACTCCTACTGACAAAGATAAGAGATGTTCTATTATTCCGTTCTTCCTATTGTGTATGTTGGGTGCGCTAGTGGCTTGGCTATGAAGAAGAAAGGAGAGGAAAGCATCAGAAACAACCAAATAGGACCCTACTTGCCTGACGCCACATTCAGCATTGAGGGCACTTCAGCAACCTTCTGCTTTACCGCTGCTGAACTATCACTTACTGACGTGAAAGTGCTCTGGAACAAGGAGGCCCTGTCCGCAGATAAGATTTGCAACTCGCGGTCATGAATAATGTAATTTGATGACGACATCAGCGAAGGGTTGTCTCGCCTACTATCCCATGCCCCACCTAACAATCACTGTGACAACCATCTGATGATGCAGTTGTTCCGCTACTAGCTCTTCCTATTCCAAATGAGGAGAGTGAGGTGATAATGGAAATCAGCATAATAAACTATGCAAACTTGGCGCAGTTCGGCGACGGGGGAGCATTTTGCATTTTGGCTGCTTCACTTGTTCCGGTTTACAAGTCTCACTCAGGTGAAATCTGTGAACTCTTGTGAAGTTTTAGCAGCTCGTCGACCGCCATGGTGAAACACTCTTGCAAGGTCGTAAAATAGCTCCTTAGATGGCTCGACACGTCAATGAGAAGTATCAGAAACCCCCCCCCCCCGCGTACCCACCTACTCCCCTTGGAAGTTCGTCCGAGCACGTCTTTTCTACACCGTATTCTCGCACAAATTCGTATCTGCGCGAATCATAGCCAGGGCAATTCCGACCTGCTTTTTTTGTTTTTTCTTCACTGTTGAGTTGCTTACCACCTTCTCATTAATATTTCAACCCCATTTTTGGTAGCGGGACGTGCCTACAAAAATTTTTTATGTTTATCTCAAGAATCCTACTAACTTGCACTTCCGCTAGGAACCGCTTTTTTTTTCTCTGGAAGACAACTCCCCGCACCTCCTTAGCATCCCCCTTTACCACCATCTTCTAAATCCTTCTCGACTTCTACATTCTTCGAGTTATTTTTTACACGAATTCTCCACTTTCTCCCAAAAAATTGCATAAGTGAAGGGGGAGGGAGTGTGGGCTGTAGTATCCTACTAATTATAATCGCTAAGTTTTTTGTTCTTTTGTGTTGTTTTTGTGTGGTTTTTGTTTGTTGTGATATTTTTGTATGTTTGTGTTTTTTTGTCTTGTTATGTGGTTTGATCTGGATATATTTCATATTTCTTTTTATATTTATTGTGATGTTGTTGCTCTATATACTGGATAATGTGTTTTTATGGAGTGGCATGGTACACTTTTTATTGTTAAGCTGGCAGGAAGTGATAAGAACTGATAAGATAACATAAGGAGCCTTAGAAAGGGAGGGCCACTAAATTCATAGCGCCGGCCACAGTAACGTCGGGACGCTGGTTGCAAGCAATAAGACAGGGAGCAGGATGGGAACATCAGTGATGGGTGGCAGGAAGTGATAAGAGCTGATAAGATAACATAAGGAGCCTCAGAAGGGAAGGGCCACTAAATTCATAGCGCCGGCCACAGCAACGTCGGGACGTTGGTTCCAAGCAGTAAGATAGGAGGCAGGATGGGAACATTAGTGGTGGGTGGCAGGAAGTGATAACAGATGATAAGATACCAAAAGGAGTCTTAGAAGCGAAGGGTCATCAACTTGATAACGTGCTTCACAGCGACGCTAGGACTTCGGTTCCAAGGAGTAAGATAGTGGGCAAGATGGGAACATTATTGGTTGGTGGCAGGACGTGATAACAGCTGATAAGATAGCCCCAAAAATTCGCAGCATAGTTGTAGCCATACTGGAGAATTGCCCCCAGCAAGTAAGGTAACAATAGCAGTGGGAGATGAGTTCAGGTCGTGTCCGACAAGGGCTTCTAGGAGTTCGTATATGGTCACATCACCTTGGCCAAAGAAACTGTGGGCAAAGGCTTAGTGTGCCAAAATGTTTCTATCCCTTAGCGATATAGCCGGAATTGTCGACCGCTAAACTCTCGAGTTGTTTCTAACAGAAAGAAAAGTTACTAGGATGTGAGGACATTTCACTCTGCGTCTGTTATTACCCCCGAAACTCTTTCAATAAGCTTTCCTATTTCCAACGAATGGCGAGTGTTGTCAAAAACGTGATAAGCCCAGTCATTGGCAAGTTCATTAAAAGGGAGAAGCACGATGAAATGGGCCGTATTCCGATACAAGGGGATTAGGCCGAGTGTTGTGCTCAGCAGAGAAACCCCCTCAATTATCCAACTACTGGGGTCTTAACTATGCGCGAGTAATTGGGGCGTTAGCCGAAACTGGTATACTAATGAAGTACGCCTTGAAATATTGACGAGGAAAATACGATTTTTAACCATGAAACTTTTTTACTGCTTCTCATCACATCTCTGTAAATATCCACCGCGCATCCGAGACTCACGTTTAGTGGTCGCATGTGTTGTAATTATTATATTAAAAGGGTATGGAGGGTTGGAGTTCGGTACTCGAGTCATGTTGTTCGTGTTTAGCCGGTTAGCCGATACCATTATTGTTACGCTTTGGTCTGTCGTGAATTTTTGTCACCAACCGTCGATGTTCCCGTCCCATACTCACTAATGTTCTGGTGACGAAGGCCACAGATGTTGTGCCCATTTCTTTCTAACGTCTTTTATCAGATCTCGTCAGTTGTCACCAATTCATTCCATCCAGCACCAGTTATGTTCCCGCCCCTGCTTCTATTTCACTTCCTGGAAATAACACCTGTTGTTGTGATCGCGCAACTAAATTCGGCAACACTTTCATTCTAACGCGCTCTACCATCACATCAACTGTTATCACATTCAGCAACAATGTCCCTGTCCCACCAATGTATTACCTGATGGAAAGACTCCATTATTGTGGCGCAGTGCGCTGTGTAGTTCGTGGAAGACTGGCGGCGGCACACACGAACACATACATCTGCACACTCCTTGGCGGATTATTCCGTTTACCAGTCGGATCACCCGGCTGCCGCCGGATGTTCCTCCTTCCGTTTCACGGGTGCCTGGTTCGCAGACTCCTCTCCCGTGTAGAATGCGCGCTAAATGTGCCAAGCGAATGGCGGTTATTTTTTTAATAAAATGTAGGAAAATGAGTTGAAAAAGCCGAACATCAGTCATTATCTACCAACATATGGTCCCTCTTGGTTACTACAGACTTTCAACCGTGAAGGCTGAGCCATATCATCAAGGATGGCAGTTGTGACATTAGAATGGGTAAAGTTGAATTAGTCCGGATGAGTGCTTAACAACCGGGAGAGGCATAACTGCTAGGAATGTTGGGTGGCACTAGAGAACTACACTTGCCTTGTACATGTCAAAGTACGTGTCATACGGAGAGGTCGAATGTCAGCACCGAGGAAACGTCCCCACTCCCAGTTGTGGGTTCCTTCCTTATTTTGCTTCAGCTGCGAACTTCACCACCTAACACAACTTGCACATCATATGACAGGCAGATGTCTGAGAAGTTTTTGACTGATATGAATTTCTCGATATTCCCGTTTCAGCCGCACTGTATACCCCTTCCCCCCATTGCTCGACACTAGTTTCACGTATTCAACAACGCTCTACCTAAGATCGAACATATCGAAGGAAAGCCTTCCACACACTGAGGCTCAACTGCTCGGCCATTCAAGCGGTAAGGAGTGATAAAAATGTAGCGCAGATGGTATCTTATCCATTCTAATCGAATGATATGATTACCTGCCACCCGTCATCAATGTCCTCGTCACTAAATCCTTAAAATTTGGTAATGTAAAAGCTGCACCGCCATGAACAGCGACGCCGGCTGAACGTCCCTTATCAGCCCCTATCAGTAGTTATCGCTTCCAGCCACCCACGGTTGTTGTCCCCATCTCACCCTAGATATCATCTGCTGAAATGAACGCCTCGCTGAGGCTGTCACCCGCGTTATGATATGGTGACGCTTCCCCTTCTGAAGCCCCTTATCGAATCTCATCAGCAGCTCGCAGTTTGTCACCCAAAAATAATGTTCTTGGCCCGTACTCTACATCATATCTTGGAATCAAGAGCTAGCTGATGCTGTCACCCGCGTTATGAATATGGTAACCTTCTCCTTCTAACGCCTCTTATCGGATCTTATCAACTGATATCACCTGCTGTCATCCACCGATAGTGTTCCCGTCACGCCCCTTACATCACTTCTTGGAACCAATGTCTCAATGCTAATGGGACGGGCGCTATGAATTTCGTGACACACAGACGCACGGACACACACAGACATACTTAGCGGATTATATATAGTAGGATGGCGTAGCAGGCGGTCGGGGACGGAATGAGGAGGGTGGGATGAGCCCGCCTCTGGCTGCCTCGCTCCACCAATGGTGATCGAGGTTGTGATCAACCTAACAAGAAAACAACCAGTGGTGGGAACGCTACAGAGGGGACCACTGATCGCAGCACGACTGATTGCTGTGATATCCAGTGCATGTAGGATTGTCTGTAAATCGTAGAATGTGCAGAGCTTGCTCTCATTTCTGCCACCGACGAGCGAAATTGACCACTCCTATTTACAAAGGTTTCAAGTAAGCCTCCAGTCATCGGAGACGAAACATGTAAAGGGTCCTCTATCCAAAAACCATTCATTTCTTGTGGGACTTATTTTCGATAAAAGCACACTGTTCCCTTCAAAATAGTCAATGGGGAATGCCTTGTCATTTGACGCTTTGACTCCTGATTAGTTGGGGAAGGTTCCTTACGTGATATCGTGCCACAGTTTCATGTGGCACGGTCACTGTCCATGGAAAATGGTTACTGTATTACAGCATTTACGTTTTCTGACAGCTTTTTTTCGTTATTACTTATAGAGCTGGATAATCTGACAATTGTTGGCTAGACATTCCACTGCAAGCACCTGCACATGTGTAATTCTTGTAAATATACATTGTAAAAATGCAGCTTATAATTGTCATAGTTGTTGAAAATTTGTTTTGATGTGTACTAGCAGCGGAAGTCTCCCACCTTTCAATTGTTCTGTAAATTCATTCCTTCTGCAATAAAAAGTAGTCAGGATCTTCTGTTCAGCACAGCGGTTACGAATTGAGGGGGAGCAAATGAAACACTTTTTCTGCGGCCCACAACGTCAAAGTTCGTGCTCATCGCACAGGGTGACTGGATACACAGAAACGACGAAGCAGAGCAATCCTGGATGTTCCCCTATTACAGGAACGATATCTCCGCCACTCTTTCCGTCATCACGAGAAGACGAAGCCATCTGTCATCGCTGAGGAGCCCGAAATAGCCTTCAGTAGTTGCCTCAGCACTGTGGAAGCACTGTGATTCCAAGCATGCTAATTTGACGGCTTCGGATGCGACCAGGATTGAGGGGTCTAGGTTCATCCATTTACGGTCCGTGTTGTTCGGGTGTTTCACATAAATTCAAACTGTGGACGAGTGTAGCAGCTGCCCTACTAGCTCTCCACCAAGGATCGGTGGTTTACGAGCCCGAGGCTCACCAGTGACCACCACTGTCTCAAGGTAGCAGTATACCGCTTTGATGTGTACGAATAGATACGAAGCAGGCGGGGGATTATATTGTGTCTATCAAGCGGTAAAAACAAAAAAAGAAAGAAACAATCGAGAAGATGTCGGTTCGACAGTGAAAACCGAACACGAACCGGTGTTTTAGTACATAGCTATAAGGTAAAGACGGGTGATGTTATCGTCAACTGGTGGGTGTTCCACAAGGGTTCCCACCGTGCCCATGGACAGCGGTGTGGACGTCAACGCATCAGGGACTGATGTTAGAATAAAGCATATGATATTTGGAACTCCATGTCAGGCAAAGTACCAACCACAAAGTTTCCATCCCACTCACGGTGCGAAAGTGTTCACATCATGCGGCCCCGCCCAACAATGTGTTGCCTTCGAAGCTGGCCAGTGAGAAATCAAGGCACTCTGCCTTAAACCCATCATGGAAGAAACAAATTCTCCAAAGTGGCTTAATGGCCTTTCAAAGTGACTTATTATTAACCCTGTTATGAGGGACGTGCAGGTATGCACTCGCTCGAAGCGCGAATAGCATTCTTAAAACTCCATAACAGGTTGTCGCGCTGGAGCTGGTTTGAACTAACCGCGCTGTTTAAGGCCCCCATTTTCCTCCACATGGAGAGATACGTTACTTGGGTTTCTTGTCGTGCAATGGAGGCCATAGAAGATCAAGCGATCAGGTTTTTGATTTGCCTCCTGGTCCTATTGGTTAGGAAACGTCGTTAGATAATGTTTGCAGTACAATAAGCACTCTTGGAGCTATTGATGGGCAGTTACTCCTTCCGAAATAATGTTAGTCTTGTGAGATAATGGCAATATTTTTTATTTGTATTTTCTTTAACAAATACATGCATTTGAAAATCGCTCGCCCGGCGTCATGGCTATTTGAGTTTCAGAGACCTCTTCTTAGCTCCACATTACACTACCAATTCGCCAGTAAGTATGCGTAGGCGGATAGATGTCACGAACAAGAGCTAACGAGAAACGCACGTGTGAGCGGACTTGCCGTGCAGAAATGAAGGCTATTCCCGACGTCACCGACTTGAATTTTTTCAGGATCCTTAATTATCCTGTGACGCGTGATTGGGAACGGAGAAACCAGGCCGCTTGTCGTGGGAACCTCTCTCGTGAGCTTTATGCACTGCAATTGTCGGTTGAGCACGTTAGAAATGTTCTGCAGACTACAACTACGTGGCAGTTGAAGAGAGACTTTTCCTTCCACTTGCGAGGAGGAAATTTATGCCTATTTTCTCTGATTTTCGGTTTTTAAAGCAGGGCATATCCCCCATTTCGCGGCTCTAAAGACAAGTGGCCGATAAATCTCAACACGTTTAGGATTAATACGCCTAGCAGGATAGAGTTCAGTGCCCCTCAGCAGGCGCTGTGTGACAGCGACGCCTTTTACAAGGGAGGTGCCCTTATACGCGCATATCGAGCTGCACTGCCACGTAGACCGCGGACCGCGCGAACCCCTCAAATGAGACCGATATCGCCTCTCTTCATTTGCGAGAAGTAGCGGATATGAAGAAGAAGGGATAACGATGGAAGTGGCTGGCGGTGCTATACGACTAAATGAGATACGTAAATGCAGGCCGTATCTGCGCAGCGGTTATGTGGTAACGAATTGCCACGGGAAACCTCCGTCGGAAAAGTTGCTTTCGTGAGTCGTGTAGGAACAAAGGTTTTTGCAGGTTTTCGTCGACTGTTTCGACCTCCTTTTGCGCCATTTTTTCCTACAATGTAGCCCCCTGGCTGGCATTTCGCGAGCGCGAGAGTGCTAAACATAATGTGCCTTAAAGTGCCTTCTCAAATATCATTATTGCAGTGTATCACTTCGCGCTTCCGCGCATGGTTTGAATTGACCGGAGGATGCCTAATTCGCACCTCAGAACAGTTCATGAAAGCCCCAAAGATTGCAGGTGATTATATTCACCCCACCCTGGAAGGCAAACGTCCTCCACAATTTTGGATTCCACTATTTTTGGATCCGCTCTGAGAATTCAAACGTATGATGAATTTCTGAGAAAAGCTCTAACATTTATAATGTAAAAGCAATGAGTGTTTTTTCTTTTGTTTGAGAGGATTATTCTAATTTGTCGACTTCGACTTCGATTTTTTGCTGGCCTTGTGCTTTGATCCTTTCTTCTTCCCTTCAGTTCCCTTGCCATGTTTTCCCTTTCCCTTCCCTGACATCTTTCTTTTCTTCGATTTTTGTGAGGCCATTGATAGATACAGAATGGCACCGACCAGGACAAGAAGTAGTAGGAGAATAAAAAGGATACCAAAGATGATCAGCGTTGTTGATCTGAAACAGTTTGCGTTTTTTGTAGGTTTTGGTGCTTGGAAGAAATTTGGCACATGGGTTATTGGGGCACTGCACCCCGTGTTCACTGAAATTCCCATCAGAGGATATCGTAGTTGAGTGGTCATGAGCCTTGCTCACTCGATAGCCGCGGAGATGAGGCTTGAGGATAGTGACGACTAGCGACCTTTACGAGGCCCGTTGTTGGAGGTCAGTGTTGTCTCTAACCATAACGCTGCGCTTATTTGCGACGGCGTCCACCAGCGACCACGTCCGTTCTGAGCGTCCGACAGCGTCAGCGACTAGGAAAGTATAAATATTGATCTAACGTCCGCTAGCGTCTGCCAGAGTCCACGAGGACCAGTGCTTCTCGAGGGCTAAGGTATAGGCATTGATCTAGCGTCTGCCAGCGTCTGTCAGGATCTACGAAGGACTAGCACCGCGCGTGAGTGGAGAGCATGGGGCGATAAGAGGGTACAGAGGGGAGAGAGGTACTGGTAGAGTATGGGGAGATAGGAGAGTGGCAGATTGCTGAGAATATGGCGCGATAGGAGGGTAGCAGACTGCTGGTACCCTCCTATAGCACCATACTCTATATCACGAGTCTGCTGCTGGTCGCTGGTGGACAATCGTAGACGCTGGGAGACGCTAGTAGACGCTGGCAGACGCTATCTGAAAATCCATATTCTTCTAGACCTCGAGACACTATTGGTCGATGGTTCACGCTGGCAGACGCTGGTAGACGGAAGATGGAGGATATTGGTCGTTGGTGAACGCTGCAGCAAAGTATAAACGCAGCTTAAAGGCACAAGCTGGATGCTCAGTTAACAATTCAGTCACGGCACTGCTCGCTATTTCTGTTTCCATAAGACAAAACGACCATCAGGGATTCGAAACTCGGGCAAGCATTTCGTGTGAGATGTCGTTATTTTTGTCACTTGTAATCCGTATCTGTCTGCGTCCGCTTCACTTCTAGTTGTTCTTCAGGCTCCCGACTGCGCGTTTCCCACTGACGGGATATTGCAAGCGCCTAAACCGTGGAGGACAGTCCGGCCCAGAGTCAGGTTGATTGTATGTGACCTTGAACCCCTTCCTTGCAGATGTACTTTTACAGTGGAAGAGAGGCACCATTAACTGCAACCAACAGGTCCGTCCACGGCCTCGCGTAAGGAGACCGTCTTTCGGAGGCCAGTGAACAAGAATTTCTTCAAAATAGGATTGTAAATCCTAGAACACGCGCACCACCTTCCCTGCACTATCCTTTCCTGATACGGTGCTGACTGGCTTCTGAACCCTCAAGTAAAGGTTATAAATAAACACGAAATGTGAAGGAAAAGTTGCGATGATTACTGACAATATACTGCTCGGGACGAACTAGAGTCAGGCTCCGCCAATCAGAACCAGCTTTAATCGGGCAATGCCCTCCGTGAGAGTTGAATAAAATCTAGTGTAAATGAAGACGACATAAAAATCTCCACATAGAAACATCTCAACTGTTATCGCCTGGAGCGACTTGTGGTCCATTTCCATTGTTGTCGCCATTGGTGCCATCGCCGTTGTTGCCACCATTACCATCTTTGTCACCATTACTGCCTTTCCCGTTTTTGCCGCCATTACCGTCTTGTCCATTGTTGCTACCATCAGTGGTGCCGCTTTGGCTAGCATCGGTGGTTCCTCCGTTGTTGGCACCATCCGTACTTCCCCCATTCTTGCTACCATCATCAGTGGTCTGCCCACTATTACTGCCATCGGTACTGCCTCCTTTGCCGTCATTTATCCCTTTGCTGCCATCTTTGGAGGTACTTGCTTTGTTCTTATCAGCATTGGAATCTGAAGAACATTGCTATCAGTTTCACATACTGTCGACTTTTATGCTTCTACGATGATTTCTTCATGAATTGAAGGCAAAGCTTGTGATCAGATATTGTGGGTAGTGGTGCTCAAATCATTCAATATGCTAAAAATGGCAATGGTGGAGAAAAACCAAAAGACGATCGCAATTGTCCCAAATAAAACCCCCTAGCAAGCTAATTGGTGGACCAAAGGAGGTGATTGGACGAGCTCACAGACGAGTAGTGTCATGGCCGATATGGTCCACTGCGCGCGACGTCCACCAGTGAGCAATAGGCCCACCAATAGTCGTTTTGAGCGTAGGGCAGCGTCAGCGACTAGGAAGGTATAGATATCGATCTAGGGTCTGCCAGCGTCCGCCGGCGTCTACCAGCGTTTCGAGGTCTAGGGAAGTATAGGTATCGATCTAGCCCTGCCGGCGTCTTCCAGCGTCTAACAGCGCCCACCAGCGACCAGCAGCGGACTGCTTGTAGAGTATGGTGCGACAGGAGGGAAGCAGATATCTGCCACGTTCCTATCTCCCCACACTCCACCATTCTCTACTACCCTTCTATCATACTCTCTGCTAGCAGTCTGCTACACTCCTATCTCCCCGTATTCTACCAGCTGTCTGCTGCCCTCTTATCGCGCCGGAGGCGGTGATGGACGCTGGCAAACGCTAGATCGATATCTATACTTTCTTAGTGTCGCTGACGCCGCCGAACACCCAGACTGTTATTGGTCACTGGGGGACGCTGCCGCAGAGCATGAACGCAGCCTTGGTTTTCGTGATTCCTTAAAAACACGTCGTCGTTATTCCATTGTTGATACAGCTTAG
>MU920331.1:8192-34313 GCA_036418165.1 Cooperia oncophora
TGGGCGCAGTTTGTCGACGGGGGGGGGGGGGGGCATTCTGCTTTCCATAGATGTGCCGACCCATCTAGGTAGCCTTTTCTCGAGTTGACACGTTTTAGGATGGTGGCTAGACGATCCTGCACCAGCTTCACAAGGGTTCACAAGTTTTACCAGGGTGAGATTTGTAAACCGGAACTAGGGAAGCAATGGTAGTACAAAATGCCCCCCCCCCCGTCGACAAACAGCGCCTTTTTACAATTTTTTCTTCGTATTGATGTGTTAATTGTGTAAATGTATGCTAGTAGAATATAATCAGTCGCAAAAAGAACAAAAAAATATGCGCGTGTTTTCGCAATATTGTACGAATGACCGAAAACAGGGGTTTCCGCGTGTACTCCCGGGAGTACACGCCGCCTCGAACGTGTTAATAATAAGTAATCATTGGGAACCTGGCTGGAACCCTTAGCATCCGAGCCAACTTTCACAGCCTTATCTAGGCCATCAATTGCGAAAACCTTGCAGATCGCCGATTCGGACGAGTTACCCACATTGGTAGACCCCACCATTACCTGCCAAAACACGTAAACGGCAATGTGATCGCGCCAGACGACCGCCTCTCGGGGAAAAGACCAAAGAACGAGAGTACACAGGAGCGTGTTGCGTATCAATGGTGCGCCATGGCGTAATAACCACGCCGCAAGACCGACCGAGGGCAAAAATTGGTCTCCAGTTCCGAAATCGCTCAAATGCATTTGTAGATTGTTATTGACTTTTTCTGGTCCGTTCTTAATGTTGTTGTGTTGCTGGTTTTCAGTCAGAATTGAGGAAATTCCTTTTTCCCTAAAATTATGCGTTGAATATAGGTAGTATCAACATTTTCTAGTCCGTTGGGGCTGTTTACATTTGATGTGCGGCGAATATGTACACTGTCTTTTCTCAATTTATTTTCGACGATATGTTCAATTCAAATTCGTTGTAGGTATAGATCTCACCGATGGCACCCAGCAGTCGTGATGCTTCGGAAAGGGAAGCTACTTATGGTTTTGTCTATGGAGTGTCCGGACCTGGTATCCCTTTTTGTCTTCCATTATTATTTCGCTTAGTAGTTTCCGATCACTGAAGAGAATACTTTCCAGTAGTAACAGCCGAGAAAATGGCTGGATCTGCCATGTATGAGCTTGTTCGAGTGGGTCATGGTGAATTGGTAGGAGAGATCATTCGTCTAGAAGGCGACTTCGCCACAATCCAAGTCTACGAAGAGACATGTAAGTCTCACTTCTAGGTCGTTTACCACTGGGAAATTGGAACAATATGTTAAATTGAGCACTGAAGCGCTTATTATTTGCATGGTCTCGGGGATCAAAAGGCTGAATCGAATGTCGTGCAGGCTGCGCTGTACTCGCTCATGACGGCTTTGAAAAAAATGAATAGGAGGAAGTATAGGTATCGATTTGAAAAACCTCTGAGTTCGGAGAAATGCAGAAGCTGCAGAAATGCTGACATTTCGCAGAATTGTCGTTGCTCTCAGTAGCGCGGCTGAACGGTCAATCTCTATCAGGTCTTTCCTCGGCATTTCCGCAGATTATGCATTTCTCCCACTTCCGCAGTGGTTCACAAATCAACACTTTTACATTATGTATGTATATTATTCTCCGCGAATTCGAGATTTCTTCAGTGCCGTCATGTATGAGTGCAGTCTCAGGCCATCAAAGCATTTCACATTTTGCGTAAGTTATTAGGTAGCGTATTTGTTAGGGAGGCTAAGCACACTTCTGTTGTATTTTGGTTGGCACCACAAGTTGTTGTATAGGCCACATCGAATAAAAAAGCCAACACTATTAAGAAAAAGAATAAGGTGCGCTATATCTCGAGAAGGGAGTATTCAACAATAGTCTTTTAATCATCATTTTGCTTCCGAGACTTGTGAACACTATTTTGATAAGTTTTCCATATGGAATGCTCCGCGACTGTAGTGTCCACCAACAGAAAAAAATGTCCTCTAATTTCTTCTTAGAGAGTCGATCAGTTCTTGAGTAGGTGAAAGGTTATCATCTGCATGCGTCTACTGCTTTATCGAGAAATGTCTTTAATTTCCGTTAATGTTGTTAGTTACTGCTTGCAGATTCCCAGTATAGTCCAGAAAAGCTTCCTCAATATGTTACAGTCATCGGGATAGTTTAGTTGAGGCTTAAGAAAAGATAAAATAAGTGTGAAAAAATTCCCTGGTTTTTCTGACAGTTGCGACTTTGATGAGTGAAAGTGAAATCGCTTGATTTTCTTCAAACCAGATAAAAGGTATGTAATGGACTGCCACTTTTCAGTGAACAGAGACGGAATGTTAGTTGGGTGTGCGACCATCCAGAGAAAGATAAATCACACTCATGTTTTTACGTGTCCTATCTTCATGGCTGATGGCCATTGCATTTTTTACGTTTTTCGATTTTTTTTTCGGTGAGATAGGCGTTTTGTACAACAACATTTCAGCGGCCGTCACAATCGGAGATCCAGTGTTGCGTACAGGAAAACCGCTTTCGGTGGAGCTTGGTCCCGGAATTATGGGTTCCATTTTTGACGGAATCCAGCGTCCTCTTAAAGATATTGCCGACATGACACAGTCAATCTACATTCCTAAAGGTTATTTCACTGTCGTTCTCACTAAATTTTACCTCTCTACATAAATGACATACGGTCTATAATACTCCATCCATAGATATCTGGTTATCCACTGTAAACCTGTATTATTCTTTTTTTTCTTTTCGTCTGGAAAGGGAGACTCAGTGTTACTGTTAACATCACGTTGAAATTCTCTAGACCGTCCGCATATTTTAGAAGTATTGTGGTCAGGGCACGCCATCGCGTTGTGATCATTTTCTGAAAATTACGACCCCCCCCCTAATTCCATAGGTCGTCAGAAAAACTATCATTTTCAAGTGTCGGAAATAGTAGTGCGTCCGTGAACTGACCAAATACGACCCCCCTCCCAAAAATGACCAAGTACGACCCCCCCCCTTTACAGCGTCCGTGAAACAAGAGAAATCAACTATCAAAAAAATTTTTTCTCTGACCAAATACGACCCCCCCCTTGTGATGATCACAACGATGGCGTACCCTGATTTTGGTATCCCACAGCTTGTAGCCTGTTACCTGCTCAACTCCAGGCAAGAGTTGGTTGCCGTGCCGAGCTTTTCCGGACGTTCGCTGCCCTTAAGACCCTGACCTAAAATGCACCCCTTATGTACGAGATTACTAACCAGTTTTGAAAAGCACTACTCCACAATTCCGCTATGCTCGAGACATTATCAAACGTTTATGGTTGTCTGCATTACAAACAACTTACATTTTCGGCCTAATTTCTTTTTTAAGGAGTTTCAACGAAGGCTCTTTCCCGTGAGGCACGTTGGGATTACACTGTAAACAAGGACATCATCGTGGGATCTCATGTTACTGGTTAGTTCTCCTCAAAATCTTTTTTCATTTTATTGGCGGTACAGCTGAGAGGCAGGCTTGGCATGAATCGGAATTCTGTACTGTAAAAGAAAATTCTGCAAAGTCTATTCATTTGGCTACTGTAATGTATGCGCCTTTGGTGATTATAAATATGCGCACATGGGATCGAATTAAGAATAGTTCCCCCTACTGCGTCAGACACTCCAATCGATTGGTGTAAAAAAAACGTAGGGACAAATTCTTATGTTCGCTGTTGTTCCCCGCTTCGATCGTCAGGTTGAATTCGGATCTCGTAGAACTAAGTTCTAGACAAATTTGTGGGAATGATTACATGCGTAGAAATTAAGCCAACTCACAGATCTATGCTTCGAGGCGGGGGAGAATGAAGACTTTAATCCTGTTTCAAGATTAGCTTTTTTTGTTTCGTCCAAGGGCGAAACCTTATCTTTCCCATTTTTTCTCCTCCTGTTTCTAGTTCTCATTCAATACATTATTCACAATATCTTCTCCTAAAAGAAGTTGTCAAGCTACAGACAACAATCAGAGATCAGTTCTTCACTATGCGAAGCGAAATGGAATTCACCTCAGACTGAGGCAGCGTTCAGACTCCGCAGCATGAGTGATTCGCTCGCGCCTTGGTAAAACCTCGCGATTGTGACCGATCACGCCCCATCACTAACATTTGGACCATTACGATTGCTAATTGGATCCCTCCAGAAGAGTATTCCTGATGGCCATTTGCAGCGGTCCAACAACTGGCGGAAGAGCAGTAGTCGCTTGTAATACGTGTCGGACTGAATCGTCGATCTGCGACATATAAATCGTTGTCTAACACAAAACTATCTCTCAATAGGAGCTGCTCCTATAGGTCTTTTTAAGCGCACAGCATCTAAGGTCGTTGCTGAAGGTAGATATTATCCATTCTTTGGATAACTTGGCACCGATAGATAGATAATACTCAAAGATCTGCTATTCTAATCTTCTCTGCCACTACATAACTTCTCCCTAACTTGCCCTTTGTCCGCCATACAGCGTGTTCATAAATAAACGCATTTGAGAAATGCAGAACGGACGGTATTTTAGAAGAATGGAACAGTCCTGAAGAGGCTTGTTCACGTGGCTTTGTATTTTTTATTCTCACATTCGAAGAATGATTCGCAGCTATAGAGCATCGCTCTAAGCATCATCATTTCACTCGTTGCTTACTTATCCTTTTCTCGTAGAAAGAGCTCAATATCAAAATATTGGATCGCTCCTATTGCCGGCTTTGAAAAAGCTTCAGTCTATCACTGTCAGAAGAATTCAAACGCTCTGTTTGCCGATTTAATATGGTCTTCGTTTAGGTGGTGATGTACTTGGAACTGTGCATGAAAATCTGCTCATCAAGCACAAGGTCATAGCTTCCTCCTAACTCATGCGGTACAGTAACATTCGTTGCTCCGTCAGGACAATACACCGTTGAGGTGAGTGATTGTTTCTGATATACAAATCCAATGCTTTTTGGTACTGCAAAGGCCTTGATTTCAGGACATACTGTTAGAAGTCGAGTTTGCCGGACAAAAAGAGAAATTTGCTATGCTCCAAATTTGGCCCGTCCGTAATCCTCGTCCTTGTGCAGAAAAGGTATAATCAGGGGTTGTATAGGCTTCACTGTTCGGTACTATTGAACAATTACTGCCACAAGAACTCAAGAAATTGCTGAAACTCTGCCTGTACGGGTTATTGCCCTTCTCACGAGTGTGACATTCGTTTCTCACGCTATTCTGGCGCCACCACTCCTCTCACCAAAGTCAGTGTACTTGTTTAATGTGGTTGTTTGATGTCCTGCTCAGGAATGTCTTATTCATTTCTCAACACCAGTGGCATCGGTGTTCTGCTAAGGCTGAGTCTGGGATAAGGAGTGATCCCCTTCAGGTTTAGCCTTATGGAGCGCACGTCAAGAATGAGTGTCAGATTCGTAAGTCAGAATGTCAAATAGCCCCAGTATACAAGTTTTCATCGATTTTGGTCATCGAGGATATCTTGGTGAGGGCGCAGACAGGTTTCAGGCAAAGCGAATTTACATTCGTGTTCAGTACTACCTCTGGAAACAAATTTTCAGCCAAAAAATAGGTAAAAAGTGGCCTGAATTCGGAAGACTGGGACAGTAATTGTTGAATAGTGCCCATTGTTCAGTTGAGTTGCACTGAATCTTTTAAATTTGTTCAACTTTAGCTAGCCGCTAATAATCCACTGCTATGTGGTCAGCGAGTACTTGATGCGCTTTTCCCATGCGTACAAGGAGGAACTACTGCTATTCCAGGTCTGCTCTTGCTGGAAACATTAGCTTTATTGATTAGCCTTATGGTGTTATTTAAGGCGCCTTCGGTTGTGGAAAAACTGTTATCTCTCAATCTCTTTCAAAATATTCCAACTCGGATGCTATTATTTATGTAGGATGTGGTGAGCGCGGAAATGAAATGTCTGAGGTTTGTGAACTCCTCCGTCCGAGCGAAGCATTTGCACTGTAGCCTGGAATTTGATAAACAAGTTTTAAAAGAAACTGTAAGTAACTTCTTCCAGGTACTTCGTGACTTCCCTGAACTAACTATGGAGGTTGATGGAGTAACCACTTCAATCATGAAGCGTACAGCTCTTGTGGCAAACACCTCCAATATGCCTGTCGCTGCTCGTGAAGCTTCCATTTACACTGGTAAAGAAATAGTAATAATGGCTGTAATCATATAATGTCTTCGTTTTTACCATCACTACTGTCATTATTGCAATTATCTTATAGTTTCCGTTAATGCTTTATTGCTATCACTGATATTGACCACCTGAATCACCGCAGACCGGCTTGGTGGGGGCCTCGAATGGTTCTCTGCTTAACTTGCCCAGGCCAGCTGTGAAAAAACGAAAATTCTTGTGAACATAGCGGCTCGATCGCACCATTTCACGGCTTCTCAGGAATTATTCAACATTAACTAACAGAAAGATGTAGCTAAAGTGTGAAATGACCCCTCCCAGAGAAACAGTGCTATATGAAACGATAAAAATGCATGTTATGAATGGATTTTCCGGCTCCATCTGTTTGTAGGTATCACCTTGGCCGAATACTTCCGTGATATGGGCTTGAACGTAGCTATGATGGCTGACTCAACTTCTCGATGGGCAGAAGCACTTCGTGAGATTTCTGGTGAGGAATGTTTCTTCTTACTACCTAAGTGATCGTCGTTGCTTCGAAGAAATACGAGCTAACAGCTCCGACAAGAAGGTCATGTGATATTTTTCCCAGTAAAATGCTTGCATGTAAAGGCTAGTGCAGAATGTCAATTTTTGCCAGCGATGAAGCGAGCCTCTACTATTGCTGTTTAGTATAATTTTTGATGAGTAGATAGAGAACAGCAGAAGAAATTTGCGACAGCAAGCTGCTCGCTGTGCGCTTTGGTCGAATTTTCGGCATGGGTTTTGCGTCTTAACAACTGCGGGGAGTCCCGTTTGCATACCGCGGCGGTTAATCGGCAGTTTTGACCTGACGGCTTCTAACATGTATACCTATTTGAAAATGGTTTCTCGAAACTGTTTAAAGAATCGTTGATGTTATCTTTTAGGACGATTGGGAGAAATGCCTGCTGATTCTGGTTATCCTGCATATCTTGCCGCTCGTCTTGCTTCGTTCTACGAACGTGCTGGTAAAGTGAAATGTCTTGGAAATCCACAACGCGAAGGATCCGTCACAATTGTCGGCGCGTGAGTCATGAGTTCGATATAAGAATTTTAGTTTGCTAATGGAAATGGGTTGCCTGGAAATTTCATCAAAAAATGAATTGGATTTTTTTGATTAGGGGGCTCTCGAGGGCGTCCACGCAAGTAGTACTGATGGGGGAATAGTTATGTCGAGATAACTCATACGGGAGGAGAGAATAGAGAAATTCTGCAGTGGAAAACAATATAAATAATCACATTACCAGTTATTGTGAAATACCGGGATCCGGACATCGAATTCCCTGTTTTCGGGTATCGATTCCCGGCTAAAAACCATCTGGTGAGAGGGCATGTGTTTGCTGTCCGAAGGTTAGTCCCGCGATAGCAAGCTATGCGTGGAAGTGGATTTTTTGAAATCAAGCTGATGTTTTTTTTTAATTTTCGATGTTATGGTTAACTGCTGAATGTACAGATAGATAGATGTTTACGTTTCAGTGTCTCGCCTCCTGGTGGAGATTTCGCTGATCCTGTCACATCCGCTACTCTTGGTATCGTGCAGGTATTCTGGGGATTGGATAAGAAGCTTGCGCAGCGAAAACACTTCCCTTCCATCAACTGGCTCATTTCATACAGGTTCTGTTGAGAGTTCAGTTCAATTTTGTTATATTCAGTTCCTGTTCCTGTCTCCGTAATAGAGACAGTCCTCGCGCTCGAGCAATCCGTAGGTGTCATTTGAACGCCACTGCCCACAGTGCGCGATTGTGGGGCTCGTCATTAATTATGCTCCATATGGAAATGTGTAATGTTTTGCTGACACGCTTTCTCAAAATGAGTTGTAGAGCACGCAGGGCGCGCGAAAGCATGGAATCTAAGCACAGCACATCATGTCCGACGGCCGTCACTCAGTGCTATTTGAAGAACCTCTGGAAACTTCTCAAAGCCTGGGGTGGTCGGCAGGCATGTGAGCCAAAATCTGCAAAGCATCGTGAACAGAACCTCCTGGAACTATAGAGGGGTGCAGTGGCTGAAAGCTACATGGCTAGATGCACAGACCACGACGCTATCTAGGACGGGTCCGATGCCCCCGTTGCTGCCGTTGCTCTATCACAGCTGCTGAGGCTAAATGTGATTCGCGTACATGTTGTACAGCTTGCGTTCTACCTATTTTGCTTTTCTCAAGGTAATGTTTCCAGTAAGTATATGCGTGCATTGGAGGAGTTCTATGAGAAAAATCATCCCGAGTTCATTGCTCTGCGAACGAAATGCAAGGAAATTCTTCAGGTATGTTTTTTCGGCTGCTGTTTTAGCTTTACATCTTGTAGCTTGTAAGATCTGGTTATATACTCTTTCTAGGAGGAAGAAGATCTTTCTGAGATCGTACAGCTGGTCGGTAAGGCTTCACTGGCAGAATCTGACAAAATTACTCTCGAAGTTGCGAAACTCATTAAGGTCTGTTTTCAACATTTTATTACGAGGAACCGCGGCGGATGTTTTTAAGTTCCTCTCCTTACAGGACGACTTCCTCCAGCAGAACGGTTACACACCATACGATCGATTCTGCCCGTTCTACAAGACCGTAGGTATGCTTAAGAACATGTTAGTTTTGGGGAAGTAGCAATTTCGGGCAACTCAGTAGGCAAGACTCCATCACTCACTACCCCTAAGCTCAAAAAAGACTCACTGAAACTCTGCCAGTAGATGTTATTCGGTGTCCTCATCACGAATATGGCTTTTTTGGTGCGGTCTAGCGCCACGTTTCTCAGCAAAGTCGGTGCAAACTTGTATACAGAGGTTATTTGACCGCCTGACCACGAATTGACATTTTTTGTAGCTGGGGCCATTCCGAGTCCAAATGGCGCCCATTTGGTGCGAACACCTTCTTGCCAAAAATAATGAAAACTTGAATAATAGGATCGAGTGGTATCCTGATCATATGAATGACGCCAGTTTTCTGACAACAGTGGCATTTAGCTCCAGAAAAAAATTTTAAAATGTCTGCTAAGGCTGAGCGTGGTGGCGTGGAGAGAATGACTCCCTTCCCGCAGGGCTCAGCCTTAGCAGAGCACAGATGATTAGAGTGCCTTACACTGGCGTCCTCGCCAAGAATGAATGTCATATTCATCAACGTGAATAACCCCTTATACATGTTTTCATAGATTTAGGTTAGATTTTTTAAAACTGACGCCATCAGGCGGTGGCGCGAAATGGCTTTGGTCTAAAAATGAATATTATATTCGTGACTGGGGCACTGTTGATCTCTGCGGGCGAAGTTCGAGAGAGTTTTTTTTAGTTTTCGGAAAAGTAACAGTGGAGTATTGCCGATAAGTAGCAAGGCAATACGCTTTGTCTTTCTTAAATTATGCAATTGGAAATTACCAGTTAAGGATTGCATTCTACGATTTGGCTCGCCATGCGGTTGAATCCACGGCGCAGTCAGAAAACAAGGTAACGTGGGCAATTATCAGAGATCACATGGGAGATCTTCTGTATCAGCTTTCTTCGATGAAGTTCAAGGTTTGCCGACTTTATTCTTCTTCACGTCATCCTTCGCTTTCTTGGCTCTCATTATATCCAATGTTTCAGGATCCCGTGAAAGATGGTGAACAGAAAATCAAAAAGGAATATGACGATCTGTTAGAAGCAATGCAGAACGCGTTCCGAAATCTAGAAGACTAAATATAGATTTTATTTTCACTTGATTCTCTCTTGGTTGTTATATCGTCGCCATCGATCGGAGCGGTTTCGAAAGGGATGAAATGGGCTTACTCACGGGGTTTCCACCTCTGCTTTTCACCAAAAGATCACTATTGGTAGAGCAAGGCAGCCGGAGGCGAGCTCATTCTGTCCGCCTTGACACCGCCCCGACTGATTGCGATGTTATCATTAATATATAACACTTATTGCGCGAACACGGCTGCAGCACTTTTAAGGTTTCTTCAGGCCGACTGCAGTATTGAAACGCCGAGTTCATTCATTCCATTTTTTTTTCTAAACGCACAGTATAGAGATGCATCTGCGTAGTGATATATGTCTTAATACTTGAAAATTTGTTAGAGTTAAATGCACTAGTCTTAAAAAAATGCGATAAGAAATGTATATACAGTGGAGGTCATCTTCAGTGCGAATAAACAGTACGTCGTGTTCTTGGCTTTTTATGCTGCGTTCCCTTTTTAAGGTGGTGGTACGTCAACGGACCCTGACTACAAACTACAAATAACCTCTTCGCTATATTTAACGGCAGGCCTCGCGCTCAAGCAATTCGTGGCCGTCCAACCCGCAGACAGTGATTGTCCCACTATCGCGACTCCACAGTAACTGACCAGGGAAGTCCGCCAACTTACTATGGAACTTTGAATGGAGACCTGGGTAGATCGATAGAGTCTATAAGGTTATTTACAAATATAGATAGCAAAACTGCAACCTGCATTTCACAAGCAACTTATGAGCAGGTAAAGTTTGTAATGGTGCAGTAGGGTGGAGGCTTGGTGGTGAGCTGTGAAGCATAAGCGAGGAATCGCATACGTCGAACCTTACCACTGAACCACGCAGCTCGATGGTTCCCACCTGAGCCTAGCTTTCCAACGGACAGATAGATGTAGCAAATTATGTACAGTAGGATGATTTCATTTTCTATTGCCGTTAGAAAAAGTGATGCTTCAAAAAAAGCGAAAGAGTTCGCCACACTGATCTCTAATACCTAGCAGTTACAGTAGTAACAAATGTGCGTGGGGACCACCCCTTATCTTCGATTTACCTGTCACTCCTCAATACCCTTATCACTAAGCCTCTGTAATTTATCAGTTGTGCACATTCTCACGCGATAAACTAGGCTAGTAACCTCTTGAAAATGTGTGCAGATGTTCCGCGGAGTAGATTGTGCGAGGCTGCTGCCCCGTCGAACAAAAGTGAAAAAATCGGCAAGAACTCCACTGAAAGTTGACCAGTAGGCCATGGGCACCCCATATGGTTAGGCCCATGTCACCTCCACTGGCTGCCAGCTACTGGCTAGTAGCCATTATGTCATCTCGCTCCATTCCGAATGGGTGAGAGTGAGAAGATAAGAGTACTTATTTATTATAACGACAAAGAAAATTCGTTCAAAAATGCGTTTTCTTCACTTCATACACAGGTAGGGTCGCTATGGAGTCCAATTTAGAGCATTTCGAAATTTTTTATTTCTGCTGCTTTTCTCCGCTAGTCAGTTACCTAGCACTTTTTCGTTCCTATGTGAGCTCCGTTACCCGCAATCTGTGGTCGCGGGCTTTGCCTTAGGAAAGACTTCGCACACTGAGTCTCTAATACATGACAGTATAACGGTAAGAGATGTGAGAATGACCCTTTATCATTTTCTATGAATTGATAGAAGATTAGCATGTCACCCATTCCTCAAGAGTCCTACCACTAAATCCCTATGATTTAGCAGTGTAACGGCTCTAACTTGGACTGAACAACAACGGCAACGTTCCTTATCAGCCCCTATCAGTTGCTATACTGTCTGTCACCCACCGTCGCGGTCTCCACCTCCTCTTTTATATTGCTTGCTGGGATGCTTATCTGATGCTGTGTCCCGCGTTATTAGTACGGTGACCCTCCCCTTCTGACTCCTTTCTGGAATCTTAGCAGCTGCTGTTACTTCCTGTCACCCACTAACAATGTTCATGTCCCATACCCTATATCAAAGCTTGGAACTAACGTTCCTGATTACTGTGACCGTGTGACGTTGCAGGGACCCTATATCAAAGCTTAGAACTAACGTTCCTGATTACTGTGACCCATTATGAAGTCGGTGACCCTCCTTTCTTAATTTCCTATTATCAAACCTTATCACTGGTGATCACTTCACCCACCAATAATGTTCCTGTCGCATACCCTCCACCATATCTTAGAACCAACGTTCTATCGTTGCAGGGACTGGCTCTATGAAGACAGACAGATTTCGAGACATACACATACACACACACACACACACACACACACACACACACACACACACACACACACACACACACACACACACACACACACATGCACAGATTCACCGCATTATATACACTAGCCACATAATGACAATTCCATCCATAAATCTCACGAAATCTCGTCTTACAAGACGTTTTCGAAAATACCTTTGAGTGGAAATGTGATGTCCGGAACGTTCTCGCAGGTTTTGAGTGTTTAACTTTAAACGATCATAACTTTCTTAACACTCATCGGATTTAATCCAAATAAGCACCATTCGAATCAGCACACTTTTGCCAATGTGACAGCAGTCGAGAAATCCATCAAAGTAAAAACTGGGTGGGCGCAGGAAACCATTGCAAATTACGAAGGTCTTCTTTGCCTGTCCTAATTGATGAAGTATTTTTCAGCAAGGAAGTTCTGAAAATGTTTGAAAAGGTGATAGTCGGTTGGTGAAAGGTCTGGAGAATATGGTGGGTGTGGTAGAACTTCAACCCCCAATTCGTTCAATTTATGGATAGTGATTTGTGAAACATGTGGGCGGGCGTTGTCATGCAAAGAATCGGACCCTTTCTTCTTGGCGGCGTTGTCCATGTAAAAAATCGGACCCTTTCTTTTGATAAGTGTTGGCTGCATCTGACAAAATTTTCGGTACATTTCGTCGATTCCTTCACAGTAGGGTTCTGCTGTGATGGTTTAGCCTGGTGATAAAAAGTTATAATGGATAACACGATGACACCAAGGCCCGCCGCCGTGACCAGAATCTTTTTTTTTCGTGAGGGTTCGGCTTTAAAAATTACCTCGGTGGTTCGTCGAAATCCAACCACTGTCCGGAACGTCTCTGTTATCATACATGACCCATTTTTCATCACAGGTGACAATTCGGCCCAAAAACAGGTCGTTTCTGCTGCGCAAAAGCAATGCAGAAGGAACCTCGAGACCACCTCGAGACGTGCCGGTCACTCAATTGTGGGGCACCCAATTGTCGAGTTTTTTCACCTTCCCAATGCGTTCCAGACCATCTGCAACAGTGGATTTGCCAACGCCTAGCTTTTCTGCAATCTCTCGAACTGTTTGGGATGGGTCAGCCTTCAAAATCCCCTTAAAATCCTCGTCAGATATTGCTTTAGGTCGACCGCTAGGGTCGACCGCTGAGGTTCATCTTCAAGGTTGAAATCTCCAGAACGAAATTTGTTGAACCATTGCCGGACCAGGCTTTTCTACTCAGCACTAATGGGGCCCCCCACACCTGGTTATTTGTTGAGCTGTTTCGATTGCGGATTGCCCCAATTTACAGTCGAAGAAAAAAAAAATCGTCCGAAAGTGCTCTTTTCACATGCTTGAAAAAATCTTTAAAAAAGAGGGTTCATCACAGCATGTGTGAAACGACCACTTATACATCAGCGCAAAGAATTCTCTTCAGGATGTACTACTGAGACGCAAGGGAGAATGAGTTTTTAATCAGCAATGAATGTGCAAAAAATAGTAACACAAAACCTGCAGAACTTTCCGGACAACCTAATTAATTACCAATGCCAATTCGCTGCGACATCAGGAAAACTACTTCGAAATCAAATTAGTGAGTCTTTTGAGTGCTTTTGCGTTAATTGGACGCAGCGACAAAAAACATGAGATGAAGCCAATACTCTTGTGGAACAGCCAGAGTGATTCTTACTTTCAAAAATTGAGGAAAGATATTCTTTCATGGTATTTTTTTTGCGTTGACATGCGAATTGGCATTGTAATTACCACATTTTTTAATCTGGAGACATCTTTGAAAACGTCATATAAGACGGGATTTTGTAAGATTTATGGGTGAACTTCCTTATGTGGCGCTGTGTATCAGGTAGGGATTGCGGGGGCGGGCTGACATAAGGCGCACAACCCAAAATGCCAACAGGACGAGGCGTGTGCGCGAGTGCGACAGAACGAAATGACGGAGGCAAATTCGAACAATATTATAGGGAAGTTCTCAAAAGTAAATAGCAGGGTTGGACCTGCATAATGAACATAGTGGTCATATTCCGCAGTTATCATGGAACTATATCGTTGAGCCCATATGGCCGGAGTAGAGATTCCTTTGACTCGGTATACACTGACATTGGGGTCCCTTCTTGCTCATGTCTGGTCGATGAACGTCTCAATTCACAATGCCAGGGTACGTATTGCATTCGTTCCATAAAAGCCTATAATCAGGAACTACTTAGACTGCAGAACACTATTCAGTCCTGGTGATCAGTAAATGTGACCAAACTCAGGTACTCGTCATAGCCGACACCTCTACAAGATTTTCAATGCGCCAAGCGTATTGTCCTTGAGAAGACATGGGCCAAGATGAAATGGCAAGATGGCTTCACCTATACTGTGTAGTCTTCTGAAAAACTAGATCGGAATCAGAATCAAAGCTTGTTTGGCTTTCACTCCAGCGAGTTGGGGTGCCAAAATAAATGCCGTGCTCGACTGTTCTAGTGGTTCAAAAGCTTCATCTTCAAAACAGATTTCAACTCGAAACTAAAGTTCATCAGTTGTTTAAGACATTAGTCCGCCTTAGCACACACTTTCAAGTGCACCACCTAGCAGCCCTCACCGAATCAAAGTAGCTGATGGGACGCCATCTCCTGCACTAGCCGCTGAAGCACCCTTACATTAGCTCATGCATCCGCGCAACGGAAGTCTGCTACCGCTTCATGCCAGTAAGCGTCCTGCTTCTCAACACATCACCGCATGTAGCGGTAGGATGTTCCAAATGGTGCTCTCTAATGTTGTTGATGAAAGACACTGTATCAGTGATAAAGTCATTTGCTACTCCTTATCACAACTCTGTAAACATCTACCATCCTACCATAGTGTAGTTCGCTGCGGATTGTGGGGCGTGTCAAGCGGGATGAGTTTGGCGCGGTGCCAAACCCGTTCTCCACTGTTAAAGCGAGCAAGTGACAAGCAAGTGACAAGACTGTATCATGTCGTTCGTATCGCTCGTTTCCCAACGACTGTTGTCGCGTACCTGCTTAAAACTAGCAAAGAACGGGTTTTTCATCGTGGCACACTCATACTACCTGACACCGTCCGCAGCCAACTACACTGTACATATAATCCGCTAAAAGAAAGAGGGAGAGAAAAATATGTGTATGTGTGTCACGAAACTCATAGCGTCCGTCCCCGTCTCAGAAGCAGTGAGATTTTGGTTCCCAAGAAGTAAAATATGGGATGTGAAAGATCACTGGTGGCTCGCAGGAAGTGATATTAGCTGATAAAGTCTGATAAAAAAAGAAAGGAACAATCACCACGTCCATAGCTCGGGTCAGGTCATAGTCGAGTCACAGCATCGGCTAAATTCTATGGACTTGCTGATCCTAGTTGATTGCAAAATATGATATAGGGTATGGAACAAGATCATTATTGTTGGGTGACAAGAACTGTTGGCATTGATCAAATTTGATAAGGGGAGTTACGGGCAAGGTCATCACATTTTAATGCGGGTCAAAGCATCAGATAGGAGTTGATTCCAACACATGATATAGAAGATGGATGAGATGTGAACATCGGCGGGGATGACAAAAGGTGATAACAAATGATACAGCTAACAGAGGGCGTTGCGTAGTTGTTGTGCAAGGTAGCAAAGCTTTTACACTGCCAAATCTATGAGCTTCAATGAATAGGAGCGCTGATGACGGGTAACGGGCAATCACATCAGTGGATGAAAATGAACGAGAAGCCATCATCACTGCATTTCTTACCTTTTCTTAACGCTATACTGCCAAGAGTTAGAAGCTGAGTATGTGACCTCTTTCCTTTAGCCATCACCAAGTGGACACAATCGCCGGACTATCTGCTCTTACTTGCATTTGATGACGTCGACCTTGTAGTGGAAGGGGGGTGTATATGTTGTGCGCCTGATATTGATATTCGAAAAAATCGAAGCAATCGTAGAGCTGCGGGTGGCATGAAATCAGAAGAAGGCAAACAGATCAGCCCTTCAGATCTTATCAGTCACCAACACTCATCGTGCCACTTTCGCATCCCCTAAATCACTAATTGAAACCATTTTCTCACCCTTCCGGGACCCGGTCAAAATTGCGTTGGTGTACTCCTTCTAACGACCTTATAGCCTTTCATTCATAGTGACTACTTTTCCTTTAACACCACCAATAAAATAACGATTCGCTCCCTCCACCAAGCCTATAATCATCTGTGCTCCACGTTCTTACGGTTGCTGTGGGAATCGCATTGGGTTCACTGGCGTCCCCTTTGTCCCCTACACCTTCTAACAGCTCTTATCAGCTGACATTCCTGTCACAAACCATTGATGTTCCCGCCGCGCCTCCTATATCTCTCCATGGAACCTCGTTCCTATTGCACTGAAGCTGACCCTTCTAGTGCCTCTTATCAACTCTTATCGAGTTCTTATTTCTTATCACCTGCTGGCATCCACCAATAACGTTTCCGTCGCACTTCCTATATCACTTATCAATATGGACCTTCTTAGGACCGGTACGCGGACGACGACGGACGGATACGGACGGACGGACGGACGGACGGACGGACGGACGGACGGACGGACGGACGGACGGACGGACGGACGGACGGACGGACGGACGGACGGACGGACGGACGGACGGACGGACGGACGGACGGACGGACGGACGGACGGACGGACGGACGGACGGACGGACGGACGGACGGACGGACGCACGGACACACACACACACACACACACACACACACACACACACACACACACACACACACACACACACACACACACACACACACACACACACACACACACACACACACACACACACACACACACACACACACACACCAAAAATTGGCAGACAGTACATAGAAAGGCCATCAAAACTTTTTCGACCGCTGGGGAGGTTGCAAAAATCGGGAGATCTGTTGACCCACTTACAGTGGGGGGGGTGGGAGTGCGAAATGAAAGGCACTTTTCTTCCTCGACTTTCAAGGCAATATAAGTTACACTTTATTAAATTCTGATCGGACATTTTCACAATCATATTCAACAGCACATTGTACACTATCATGATACTCCGGCATAGCTTCTGGACTAACACCATCGAGATCTGCCAACCGACCGTGATTCGGTGCCTGAGTTCGGCGAGATCGTTGATTTCTCCGCCACTGTAGACCACCCTGTTGAGCTCCGCTCGAACCCGGTAATTGAGGGGTTTAGGTCAGGACACACTTGGATATTCCGTCTTCTTCAGGTACTCAACGCCCTTCGATTCCAAGTAGGCGAGAGTTTTTCCAACGCCCTTCGATTCCATGTGCTGGCACCCAATCCTGTAGCAGTACGAAGTTTCCAAGATGGTACAGGCGACGACATGAAGGTCAGCGAGAGCTCACCAGTTGGGAATTGTGAGACAAATCCGTTGTGGACAGGGCGTGTGCCACGGTGACTATAAACCCTGCAGTAGCTTATTGGAATAAGTTGTAATGAGAAGGGCCCTATTTATCTCGTAATCGCTGAATGGGTTCTTGAAGAAAGCGACTTAGAAGGAAAGAGGCCACAAAAAATGTTTATCGGCAGACAAGTGATCATTTGCGCATTGTTGGCTCGACAATGCTTCGAAGCCAGCTCAGTCAACTTAAAAAGTTGTGAGATCCGCGTAATATGGTCAACATTCAGCGTTCCTGAAGAAGAAGATGCTCCAGTCGAGGAGGACAATATGACGTGAGCTATTCCATGGTATCACTTGATATGTTGAACATTCTGAGATTCTCCTATCTGTTGCCGCGAGAAACGCAATGGTACCTCCATGTCACCCGTTCTTGGAACATGGACATGATGTCGAATTATACGTTAGTTCTGCCAAAACGAGGTTGTTAGCTGGAATCGTTCATTGGCCGGACGTTTCGACCTTCTCATCCACTTCAGAGGCCCGAAATTGGCTCGAAGATCTCAGTTTGGGGGCTACGCTACCTTCTCCCGTATAGCGTTTCCGAAGTAGTGTGGTGAGCGCTCCCGGGAGACCCGACAATGACAATGCTCAACTTACCGAAGATTCTGCCAAGATTGATGGAACACTACTGATTCTCTTTGAAACGACCCTCTTTGCCCTCACAAGTGTGCTGGCCGGTGGAAAATGCTCCGCTAGTTTGCGCACGATGTCGTCCAGTCGTACGCCATCCCTCGCACTCGCACTACTTGACCGGGCAGAGGTCATATCCTGAAAGGTCGGATTATTCCAAGTTTTACAATCATCCGTTGAAAACGTTGGAGCCTCAGTGGTTTAGATTTCATGTTGTGGCGCTTGTCGTTGTCATTGTTGTCGCAGTATTCGTTATCTTCATGCTCTACATCCGTGCTATTGCGCAACGGAAAAAGAAGGTTACTGGAAGGTAAGTTACAGCTTTGTGCGGATCTAACAGAAGGAAAGCCTGATTTTCACTTTCCTCACAGAGACACGTAAGCGTATAAGTGAAACCGTCGTCACAGCTGGCAGTACCAAATCAATCTTCTCGAGTGGGCGAGTAAGTTTTGTTTCAGAGCACTACGAGAAAAGGAGCGAAGAATTTACTTTATTCTTGTAACAGACAAAAAAGCGAGACGGGCCAAGTGGACTCCCCAATCATTAATTGAGCGTTTCTCTCATTGCGGACTCATAGTCAGTGCGGACTCAGCTATATCTTTACAACCGATGCTGCCACGGACGTGGGATCCCACAAGCGCCCCTTACGACAAACAGGTCGATTTCGATTTGCTGATCCTGGAATCAAGGCGATAGGATTTCGAGGGTTAGGACTTACTTGTACAGAATGTTCTGAATTTCGAACGAAGGAATTCCGGAGAGGCATGTGCATCCTGTGTGAGCCCTAGAGTCAACAGCGATGATGGATGCCTTCACCTTTTCGCGACAGTGAGAGCTGGCACCGCAACTTGCAGTAAGTGAGTGGATGTGTGGATCGAATACGTCATATAGTGAGCAGCTTTATTGACAGCCGACTGAATATAGTGTCTTGGTGGAAGTCCTCCGGTGAGTCGGTCGTGGTCCTGTAGCTGCCGCTGGGTGTCCTGCCGTCCGCCAGTCGCTCCTCCAGCCGTTCTGCCCGTCGTCCCTCGGCTCGCCTCGCGCTCGCTGAAACCAAAACATTACTCACGGTCATCGAACGATCAAGTTACAGTATCCCTCTGCTAGCCTAAGTCCCCTGGACTTACACCTCCCCTTTTTATCCAAAAAAGGCGTACGACCCAAGAGAAAGATCGAGGATAGAAACGACTTACTTCATTCTGACGGTAAGTACTCGCCAAGAGAGGAGGCGGAGATGACGGCGTTGTTCGCCCGGGCCCACGTAATAACGCTGTTCCAATAGGGCACCGCTGCGAGGGAGCGCTGATGGCCTAGGACGAACTGACCATGTCGGCACCGAGTGAGGGCGACGTTCATGCGGCGAGGGTCGTCTAGGAATTCGGAGCTCTCAGGGTCGAAGTCGGTCTTCGTCGTCAGAAGGATAACGACGTCCTTTTCGCGACCCTGAACTGCGTCGACGGTGGAGAGGTCGATTCCGTTTTCGCTGACGAACCCGGCAAGGCGACGATGCTGCTCCTTGTAAAAGGTGATGATGCAGATGCTGGCCGCCGGGATGCCTCGCCTCAGGAGACGATGGATCATCGTCGTGCACACTTCTGCCTCCGTATCGTTGAAATGCGAGTGGCTTTGAGCCCTCTGCGAAGTGCCAGTGACATCGACGAAAATGAACGGGAGTTGCGCGTTCGGGAATCGCATGATGTCCAAGAGCATACGGCGTTGCTCAGCCGTGGCCCCACTACGAAGGGTGCCTTCGTAAGCCAGGTGATTGGGGAGGCCATTGAGGCTCGGATGGGCTCGAAAGGTGGTAATGAGGGGAGCCATAGGCACGGCGCGCGCACTGGCCAGCACGTCCATCATGCTACGGGCTCCGAACTTGACCGGGTTCGAGTGGCGAGAGCAACGCGCATATGGCTCCAACTGATGCACATCGCCGATGTAGATGTGGCGAGCACTGGGCAGGCGGCTCATAATGGCAGCAAAGACGGGTTCTGGTACCTGCGAAGCTTCGTCGCAAATCAGAATAGAGTACGAGTCTAACCGGCCGGTGAAGATTCCAGCGGTCCCAGTCGTATTGAGCAGAGACGAGGTGGTAATGGCAACGATGTGCGGCGCCGCGTACTTGAAGAGGAGCTGATCATTTTGGTGACGAGCTCCGACACATCCGTCTCCGCCAAAATAAAGGCCTCACGCTCAGACTCGGAGAGGTTCATAGCTCGCTCCCGGTCGCGCATAAACTCCTCGTAGCGCACACGACCGTCAAGGAACCGGGTACAGACGAGTCCCTCCTCCAATGTCATGCGATCACTGAAGTCCACAAGGTGCTTGAGAACCTCGTGGAGGTCGACCGGTGTAGAGGGAATTGACTCGTCGAACGCCACGGTTTCGGCGACAAACCTGCACACCCGGAGATCGGCAAACGCATCGAGGGAGAGAATGGTCTCCGTGAATTGGGCCACAGCTGCGTTCGTGGATGCTGTGACGATGACGGGCCGGCCAGCCGATGCCTGCTGTGCGGCGATGCAGGCACCCACGACGGTCTTACCGGTGCCGAACGCTGCCTGGATACCTAGGATGGGTAGGTTGGCGTTCCCGATTGCGAGCGCCTGGCGCTGATCGTCAGTCAAAGTGACGGGTCTTCCTTGGAGAGTTATGGGACGTTCATCTACGATGAAGTTGAAGGGGGAGCGGAGCTGCTCGTCCTCAGTGAGGCAGCCCAGAGGTTCGAGGCCGTATACCGCCGTCATGATCTTATAGGCCACACTTGTGGTCGGGATATCGGTGAGGAGCTGCATGCGGGTGACGGCCTCGTACGCTGGAATCGCGGAGGTGGCCAGTTTACCGAGTTTCACGCACACCTCCAAAAATGCGGTATTACCAGCGATTCTGCCGACTTTCTGAATGGCCCACCATAGGCTTCCATTAGACCAGTGAAAAGCTCGCAGAGTGACGAGGAGCTGACGACTGTCGGGTATCTGCTCGACGATCTCGACGGCCATGCGAGCGAAAGAGAAAGCGCCCATCACCCAAACGCCGGCCGGACGGTGCCGGACCCAACCTGCCTCGGTAGGCATATTGGTGAGCATGAACTGCAGCCGGAGCGGATAGGCGGTTAGGCTCAGAATCGTCGCGGTTACGCGATGGGTCTCGCGGTCGTCATCCATCGACACGTACGCGGGATCGATCTGTGGATGGGTAGCTACGACCCAAGAATCCGCTTCCTTGGCGCGCGACCTCGTAGTTGGTGGGCCCATAGGAACGGCTTGAATGAATGCAGAAGAACAGCAGAATACCACGCAGTCGAAGACGACAGCAGAACACAGTATGGGAAGTCCGAGAGGCTTTTATATCTCGCGCAAGCATGCCCGAAGGAATGCGCAGGATAACCTCCCCCGCAACTGTTGGAATGTAATCAGTGCAAGAAAACCCCTCACTTCCAATGGAATGTTTAGCTGCGCCGTACTGTTTCTCAAAGCTTAGTCATCGCAACAGCTGGGAAAAAGTCGAGCGCCGCTTATCAGGAGCTTCATCGGCAACACGATGGCCGAGAGCGCGTCTTTGTTTAAGATGCCAAGCGCGCGGCCGAGACGAACGGACATAAACAAACGAACTGTCCTGCATTAACTTATTATGCATGCATTTTTGTAAAGGAAAAAAAACTGTATAAGGACAGGAAAGAATCAAAAGAAATTGAAAGGTAATGAGGGGGATGACTCTAGACGGGATAGGAATGATAATGAATACCCCCGAAAGCTATCTTGCTGGACGAAATGAAAAGAAGGAAAGCGAGAAAGCTGAAAGAAAACGAACAAATCATAAAGCGGCGACTAAGGAAGAAAGGGATTGCGGGCAGAAAATGCGTTTCGCGAGAAAAACCCAGCGAAGAAGGAGGCTGAATCGAAAGAAGGCAACCGAATATAAAATAGAAAGATCTGTTGCTGGTTTCACAAACCATAAATAACCATAAATATAAACGAAAGTTCAGCCACTGAAAACAAAAGAAACCTCAAAAAGCCAGACTTGGTAAGAGGACGAACTGCACTGGGTGCCATAGGAGGGACAAAGGCCTTTTCCATACACTGCGCCGACACGCGCCAACAAAGAAACCGTAAGGCAAGTGCGGACCATGGTCTACGTAACTTCGAAACACAACTCACTGCGCCACTGGTACAAAACCACAACGTAAATATCTCAAAACTTTGCTCTCAGAAAGATCTGCTTACTGGCTTCACAAGCCACCCGGGTGGTAAGACTACGTCCAATCACAGAAAAGTTCAAAAGGAAAAAAAACAAGGTCGAAAATGAAGCTCGGAAGGAGGAAAAGGTAGCCGCAGTGGAATCAACAAATTGATCAGATTTGGTAATGCCCACTGCGGGGCAGCTGCCCAGCTGCGCGGCAAAGTAAAAGGAATAAAAGACTCACCGGTCCGTCGCTAGTCGGCGTCTGCTGCTCCACTCGCTGCTACCAGTAAGTGTGTGATGTGTGGATCGAATACGTCATATAGTGAGCAGCTTTATTGACAGCCGACTGAATATAGTGTCTTGGTGGAAGTCCTCCGGTGAGTCGGTCGTGGTCCTGTAGCTGCCGCTGGGTGTCCTGCCGTCCGCCAGTCGCTCCTCCAGCCGTTCTGCCCGTCGTCCCTCGGCTCGCCTCGCGCTCGCTGAAACCAAAACATTACTCACGGTCATCGAACGATCAAGTTACAGTATCCCTCTGCTAGCCTAAGTCCCCTGGACTTACATTGCTCTTCTTCGTGGGAAAACACTTCCTCAACATTTCAACTGAAATCTTCCCGTTCCTTCTCACTTTGTGATACGAGAAATTTTATAGGGGCGCCATGGGCTACGTGTCCCTTTTAACCCCTCCTTCTGTGAGAACCCTGAGAAACAAGTGCAGGTTGGAATATCGACCTACTTCGAACGCTTGGCCCATCGCTCAGCACGAATGTGACATTCTGGACTAGTGCGGTGCTCAGCAATCTCATGTTTCTAGAAAGCATACTCTGTAATACCTAAACACAAGCATCCAAACTGAGGTACGCTCCGATTTGACTTTGCTAAAAGTTGAAAATTTGCAGAGCTCATCATCAACAGCTAATCGTTTTTCTGAGCCACAGAAGAAAAAGGCCAAAAAGATGAGCGCCGTAGATGAGACTGAACTGAAGTCATTTGTTCGCACAGGACCATTGGTCATGCAATCAGCACTGACCGGTGAAGTAGTGAGTTTTCAGAAATAACGAGGCTACGACGATATTGGGGCTAGCGATTTCAGGAGAAGGTGTTCACCGTTCTACTCCGCGATAACGCGCGTCATCGCACTGCCGTTGGAGCGCTCCAGTGCTATAGGCGGGTCGATCGGCGCTTGTCTCTAGCGTTTTGAGAAAGTATAGAAGAATAAGAGAGTACCAGAATGTGTGGTTGGCGTTATAAATATCAACGTTGTTAGCACTGAGTCTGCTACTCCGACCTTTGCCCATAACTCAGCCTACTTGCGATAACTTTCGGAAAGTGGACTGCGACGCTAAACAGCAGCCATCATACTACAGCAAGAGCGCACTGCAGACGCTTTTATTAATGACGCCTCATCACGCTGTCGTACAGTCTGGAACCCTGCCAGTCTCCCATGCTCTTATGGAAGATAATTGCAAATTAATTCCCATGAAAAATGTTTGTAAATATGACCTCCTCTCTCAAATGTGACCGACTTCTTGCGTTTCACACAAACGAAGGTGAGCCTTAGCCCCAACTCTCCTGGTTAAGGTATTATTCACACTCTGCCGCCTCCGGGAATCTGATAAAAAGGGCTCGAGACGGAAACTCTGCAAGGAGGATGTGAGACATTCCCAAACTAGGAAAACTGCAACTCCTCAATTCCTCCGTTCTTCGATTCTTCGTCGTGGCCTCAACTGCGTGCAACATGAGACTGAGTCGACCCCGAACAAGCTGTTGCTCCATACTCATTTAGGTCATCACAAGGTTCATGGGTGGAATTGGAGTTTTTCCTGTTTAAAACGAACAAGTTAAGTGAGGAAGTAATATGGAACCCGAAGTAAAATAAGTGCTCGATTTGGCTGCGGAATCTCGATACCAGCGCAGGTTATTAATGGTACGTACAGACTTAAAGGCAGCGTCCGCGATCAACCAAAGTGAAAAACCCTCCATTGAAAACGAACGCGGAGTCCGCAATCACAGCAGAAATCCCACTCTTGCGGCTCGAAATCGATTGGTTGACGAGGGCGGAGTCAACAGAGCCGGGCTGACGCCTCCTGTCCTGTTAATCCCGCCCCGACTGGTTGACAGTTATCAATGCTTGCTGGCATTGATATACGCTGAATTTCTAGAGTTCCGAGGCGGCGACGTGTATTGGAGAACTCACCAGAAGTTTGCGAAACTCGTCCACATGCCTTAAATTTCATAGGGTCTTATTTCACGCTCTTCCACACCTTTTTCCTGCTTTTTTTGATTAGTGCTTCATTGGCCACCTGTTCTAGCAAATGTGACCCCTGAAACCTGCCAAAGTCCATCGCGGGCGCTGTCTTTAAGTGGAATTCTCCGAGAATAGCGTTTCCTACTTCGCTGCAAGTATTCTTGCGACCGCTACGATCTCTCCCCGCATCCTAATGAACTGTTACTTTAGATATTGCTCGGCTGACGCCGAGCTCTCCTCCTTCTTTAGCCCGGCTTCGCCGGGCTGACCTGTGGTAGGAGTGGTAAGAGATGTATGTAGTGAGAATGGCCTCTTATCTGTTTTTATCAATTGATAAGATTGCCTGTCAACCCGTCATCAATGTTCCTGTCACTAAAACTCTATAATTTGGTAGTGTAAAGGCTCCAGCACTTTGACTGAACAGCAACGGCAACGTTCCTTATCAGCCCCTATCAGCTGTTATCACTTCCCGTCACCCGCCGTCGCCGTCCCCACCTCCCCTACATCATTTGCTGAAATCAACGCCTAGCTGATGCTGTGTCCCGCGTTATGAGTATGGTGTTCTGACTCCCCTTATCAAATCTTATCAGCTGCTGGCAGTTGTTGTCACCCACCAATAATGTTCCTGTGCCATAGCCTATATAATACCTTGGAACAAACGTCTCAGTGTTGCTGTGACCCCGCTAGACTCGGTAACCCTCCCCTTCTGACGTTTCTTATCAGATCTTATCAGCTGATATCACTCCCTGTCACCCACCAATAATGTTCCCGTCACAGCCTCATACCACTGCATTGGAATCAACTTCCTACAGCGGCTGGGACTGTCGCTATGGATTTCGTGACAGACAAACAGACCACCTAGCGGATTATATAGGTTGGAAAGAAAGTCCTGTCAGTGTTTTTTAGATAGCCTACAGTTTTTGATCTTCGAAGCTCGAACATGACGTAACATGCTAAGGTTGTAGAACATTCTCGAAGCTTTTCCACAAGAGGTATATCAAGGCTCCTGCTCTTCCCTGTGTTTATTTATGATGTCAGTTTCACTGGAGCAGCTTCGAGTGATCATCTTCTATGAGTGGCGCCGCGGCACTGGAGCGACGGCAGCGGCCCGTAACATCAACTGTGCATTGGGGGAGGACACCACCACCGTCAGGACTGTCCACCGTTGGTTCGCTCGCTTCGCGAAAGGAGAGACGATCTTCGAAGACAAACCTCGTCTGGGACGCCCTCGCGGCGTAGAAGATTCCGCCGTTCTCGAACCTGTCAGAGAGGATCCAGAGGCTACCACGCGCAGTATTGCGACAAGGCTAGGGTGTAGCCATACAACAGCTCTAAGCCGCCTTCAGGCCCTTGGCTACAGAAAAGTCCTCACGCGATGGATACCTCATGCTCTAACAGATGGCACGCGGTATGCCAGGGTGAGCATCTGTCGATCCCTCCTTCTACACCGTAACCGGAAGGAGTTTCTGGAAGATATTGTGACTGGAGATGAAAGCTGGGTCCTCTATGATTCCAACCTACGTCGTGCCATGTGGCTCCCTCGAGGGGAAGACCCGCGTGCGCAGTCTAGAT
>MU920333.1:0-26481 GCA_036418165.1 Cooperia oncophora
TTATTATTCAGGAATAAAAACGACCGTCTTACGGAAAAGTCTTTCTAAAGTTGATTCGTAATCTGCATGCTTTACAGTTAATTCAGAACGAAGATTCATAGGGATGAGAGCTCCAATGCGATAATTTTATGCCAAAATCGCTATGGGGTAAAACATCACCAGCCTTATTTGAGCAAAAACTCGTTTTTTTTTTGAATGGCAGTACAAGTTGCGGACGAATTGTTCCAGCGGCGACTCTGAACGGTTTTTGATCGTGACTGAGGTCCAACCAAGCTTTGATAAGCCGTGTAACGCGGCATGATCTTTGCCCTTGGTAAAGTGGCCCTTTGCCCCTCACCCCACCTTTCGGATGATCTCTTGCTTAGCTCCATTACTTTGACCTCCCAAGTAATGAATCATCGTCGCTACGCAAGTTATCCATATTCAACAAGAATAACATTCAAAGGTTGATCTCGTGATGAACAAGCGAACAGATGGAAACCAAAAGTGTTCGTGTTCACTGACTTACCCGTAAAAATGGAAAGGAACTCCGGGAATGGAGTCAAAAACGCTCGAAGTTAAGCCGTAGTTGTGCTAAGCGATAGACAAGCAATCGTTATTGATATCGGGCGAGAGGCCAGAAAAAGCAGCGAAAGAGCATGCAGGCAAGCAAAACAGCGGATAAGACATCAACCAGTGTGGGCGGAGTCGCTGACTTTTTGACGGAGTCACTTGAGCAACCTTGTGCTCTACCGCCGCTACCTTACCACTATCTGACGTAAGACTTATACAGAATTGTTCGCTGCAGTCTATAGAACTCTCCTATGAAAAGCTTAGATAAGTGTAAGTGGTCGTGGGCTGTGCCTTTAAGTCCGGAGAACGGATGGAGTCATAGCCCATTACCTTGGTGCGTGACATGTAATGTCAAGCATTCGCTCCATACATAAGGAAATACCACAAACACTGTTGCGTTGTCTTAAAGTAGCTTACAAGAGTTAACAAAATGTCTCGGCACATTGACTAGGCTTAACAAAATATCCTCTCAGCGGACTATTGCCCAGAATTCTTGGCCCCGCATCACCAGATCCTATGGCTTTTCATTCCTATGCTTCTTGAAAATAAGACACCATTAAAGAACTTTACAACACCGTACGAAAAGCCCTGCTGTGATAGCAAGGCTGAATAGTACGCGCACCTGAACTGTTGCCTAATTCCTCAGATTTTCAATATTATCAAATAAAACATCAGCAGTAACGGGAACACTGGAAGTGAATCTCGAAAGGCACTGGTGACTTCTCTTCGAGCTTCTTCTACGGAAAACACACACTATATGGTCCCAAGTGCTTTTTTTCGAATGATCAACAAAATGGATCTTCATACGTGAAAGCGTACAGTAAAGCGTATAAAGCGAGAAATGTTACGTAACAGAAGAAAAGAAATAAGGCAGAAGGAAACGTGCCCGAAAGTTTTTGGGTGCGACCTGGTGCGAAGGCGAAGCTCAAGCGATGAAAGTGGAAGCGATGATCTAAGGCGATTATGAAGGCGTACGGACGGCCTTCGAAGTGACGTCAAGAGCGCTCTACGACCAAATCCAGTGAAAGCCCGCGGTAGCGCAGGCCACATTTCGGCCAAAGCGGCGTCCTTGTCGAAAAGGGAGCCTGAATTTTAGCAAATTGTTAATTGGAGCACGACAGCAGACGACTTGCAACGCTATGCCTCAAAGTGTTTCGTTGCGTACAAACGCGAATTCTTAATATCAAATCTACTGGAAATCTTCCCTTCTTCATTCTGAAAAGAGCCCTACTTACTACGCTGCGTAGTATTCCTTTTGACGCGAGAACGCTTGTTGTTAGTCTGATGCACTAGATAACCAGGATGGGCGCTGGACTTTGGATTCTGACCTTTTAATGCAACGATAACTGATTAAGTGAAGGTATTTACGACCAAGAATACGGAAAGAATGGGCCATAAATCGAACCCAGCTCACAGGAAAGAGAGTGCCGTCTTTTCTCCGCCCACTCGAGTTTGTACTTGATAAACAGGACAGTCATACGTTGGGAAATTCCCAGCTGAGGATGTTTCTGACCCGAAAAATTTTTTTTGATAATCGGTTTGTCCTGTTTCACGGGCGCTATTCACATCGTTGAAAGAATTCTAATGGGGAGAAGGAGGGGGTTGTATCTGCTTTTGAAATTTTTTCAAGTTGTTAGTTTTCACGATTTTTCCCGTTTCACTGGGGCTATTCCCCTTTCCGCCCGTCTGCTCACGCAGCGTCACGATGTGCTCTTGTAGATAAAGGAGAAGGCCAGGCCGAGCGTCACGTAAAACAGGGTCATCATCACCGAAAAAAGTCACATGAAGCCTGGATACCCCTGGGCGGATTTCAGTCTGCAGAGCTCGTTCGATTTTTCTCTGGGCGCTATTACAGTAAAGTGAGTGTGCGGAAGAAGGCATTTTGGCGCAGAGTGCCCATTGCACAGCATTGTTTTTCCCTAAGGAGCTTCTTCATCCACCCCGGAGCTCGTTCAACTTAGGTTTACGCAAAATTTCACATCTCCTAGAGCTGCTAAGGGGCGTTGAATTGGGAGCGTTTCCAACTTCATAGTGCGGGCTACAGTGATACCTCGAAGTTGCTTCCAATAAGGACATAATAATGGAGGTGACGTGGGGACATTGATTGTGGGTGAAAGGAAGCGGTAACAACTGATAAGAACAAAAGGGCGTAGGAAGCCCCAGAAAAGTGATTGTGTGCATCGTAGTAAGAGTGCAGAGTTGGGCCCAAACAAGTAATAAATAGGGTGGAGCGGGGTGACTGATGATTGTTTATAGGTAGCAATGTAGTGATCAATGAAAGCTGATAGCAGTCAATCTCTAGATCCGCTTTTTTGCACTTTTTGACACCATACTGCGATCGTTATAATTCACGAATTGATGGGTGGAGGCTCAGTGAACGAACACGTTTCACCTCTTTTGAAGGCAACGATAATGAAATTGATTCGCTTAAAGGCATATGGCACGATAATTTGGTACTCGGTCTAAATGCTAGCAGGGTGCTATATAGTGGGGAAAATGGCGAAAAACGAAGTGAAACGGTCAAAAACCTGCGAAGAAAAGCCTTCGTTCTTCACGACTCAGAAAGCAATTTCGGACGAGTTTCCCGTAGGCATCGTGCCAATAACCGCTACGGTAGATACGGCTGCACGTATGTACTCATATATCCATGCAGCACCGCAGCCGCTTCATACCAATCCCTTCGCTTCATATTTTACTTCGCAAATGAAGCAATACGAGCATCAGGTACGGTCGTCCATTTGTGGGCGGGCGGGCGCGGTGGGCGTCCGGGTCGGTATGTTGCAGCTTGGAGGGCCTTCTAAGGGTAGCTCCCTCAAAAAATGTGCCACGCAGCAACTGCGACTCCCACTCGCCTTAGGGTTGATCGTGCCAACAGTCTTAAATTTTCAACTTTCAACAGAACCCAGATGGAGCCGAAACTGGTTGCTAATAAACTGCCATTAACTGAGCGCCAACTCAGAAGTAGCCTACTGGCGAGACGGGATCATAGTCCTACATAAATGATTATAATAATATATGAAACAAATGGCTACCTACTTCTCCTAATAGTATTTTAAGTTCTGGTTTGTTCGAAATTCACCCAAGGGAGGGGGGATGGGTCTTGGATTTCTGATACTCTAGAAAAAGCAGTTACGTACATACACCTACAGGGTGTCGATTGGAGCGCTGCCGAGGCGGTCTTTTCCACATTGGATGCCATCCTCAATGCACCAGAATTAGTAGGAAAGGATTACCTGGATGCGCTCCATTTCACGCACCCTTAAACACTCTATCGTTTGCAGGAATCGTGACTATACGTTACCGAAATGAAAAAAAAAAATCGGGATTGGATTGGATCGGGTCAACAACTGCAGTAATAGTATAAGCTTCTCCAGTTTGTGCATAAGCTTCTCCAGTTCTCGTTTTTGCGGCAGGCATGAAAATCCACTGGACGTAGCTGGTGACCTTCTGGAATTAGAGAGGCGTCCTAAGGACTTCGCAAAAGTATACTGTAGTTCGTTGCGGATGAAGGACAGTACGAGCAGGGCACATCATTGTTTGGGGATTTTGGTGGACTCCTCTTTTCGAAGGGTTGGTACAACCTCCCCCTGGTTCCCTCCTCATCGAGCTGTCGAGCGGGTGGGGAGGTATATAGTACACATGAAACAAGAAGAACCACGAAAAGTCAGCACTCTCTCAGAAGGTCGGAGAGGGATTACGACCCCCCCCCCTCCCGACAACGAGCCTTTACGCCCCACTCCCCCTTTACATTGTCCCTGAAACAAGTCCCTAAAACAAGGAAAATCAACTGCCAAAAATTTTTTTCAGCCCAGTTACGACCCCTCTCCCCCTCCGCCCTCTTGGGGAAACCCCACCAGCGATGTCGCCCCGAATACGAGAGTGCCACCATGGTACATCATTGTTGGGAATTCCGGGTTCCCAGTGGCAAAAGTCGCGCAAAAGTTATGGGGCGACCTATTATTAAGCACTGTGCCGCTGCTTTTATTCCAATTCTGTTGTCATTTATACTTTTAATGGCTCAGAGTTGGATAAATAAGTTATGGCCACTCTCAGAGAGTATGCTTTTTCCGACTGCTCTATCTTTGATTCGCTCATGTAGGCATACGTGTATTTTTCCTAGGGAAGCTTTTCCCTTTCCCCATCTCTTGTCATATGCATTTTTTATGGATATCTCTTCTAAATTTTTTTCTTCTCGAATCTTTAGAATTGAATTTTCAGTAGGTGAGGAGTTGGAGTATGGTTCTCCGTTGAGGCTCGAGCTTTGCTTGGTCTGGAGCTCTGCCCGTATCAGTCTTTTCCTTTGCTCCACTTCTCACCCTTATAGTTGAGAAAAGCACATTTTTGACACTCGTGAATGTTTTTGCTGAAGTTGCAATTTGTAAGGAGTTTTGCTTGTACTGATGCTGCTTCACAAAAAAAAATCCTGAGGGAAGAGATTTCACGGTTAAAACAGTAATCTTTCTTGATCGAGTCTACTCAAAAGTTTTCACCTGATTCAATTATGTTCAGCTCTGCTTTTTTAGTTCTGATTAGCTTTACTCAGCAGTTATCCAGGCCGAAAATGGTGTGTCTTTTGAAGAGGCCTGGATGATCAAACAGTATTTCTATTCTGGGAAACCTAAATCGTTGGATTTAGAGACTGAATACATTCTAATGCAACTTTTTAGGTGATGAAAAATTACTACTGCATAGGAGCGTGACTACTCTGAAATTTCTCCGCTACTGAACAACCCTCACCGGCTTGTTGTCGTTGTCATGTTGGCGCAGCGGGTATATGCGCTATTGACGTCGGCAAGGCGCGGGTTCTAAGTCGTGGAACCGTAACGATGATCGAAAGGCTGGTTCTCTCCACTGATTGTTGGTGAAGATTACTCCCCAGTCTCTGCTGCCTTCCTTCTGAGTTACATCATCACAATTTTAAATTTTCATACATTATGTCTAAGCCTTTTGAATGTTTATACATTATTTTTGGGCCTCATGAATTCTTATACGTTGGCACGTTTTAGGTTTTTATACATAATTCATCTCGTGGACAATAGTTTTCTTCTACGATGTATTGCCACCGAATGAATGATTTAAAGATTCAAACGGCGATTATACATCTGCTTTGGGATGATATGTTGAAATGAGTCCGAAATATTTTATGTGGATTCAACGCTCGGCAGGGGACTTTCTGAAGACTAGCCGCAGAAAGATTTAGGGGGCCCCGTTCGGGGGGTCACCAGTGCACAATTTTCTCGAGCAATGATACGAATGATATGGTGCGTCGCGAGGGTCATACCATTTTTTTTCATTTAAATGCCACCACGGTTGCAACCAGGACTTCTCCCGTTAGGATAAGTAATACACAATCGGCATTAAACGAGTCGAATTCTTCATTGAACATCATGGAATTCCAAACCAGTCGTTGGATTCAGAACTCGTGTAGAGAAAATAAACAAAGCTGTTTCTATCTAAAAAGTGGAGGAAAACTGCTCAGGAAAGTTGGGATACGGTGCGAGGGACTCCGGACCAGGTGAATCACTTCTTATGAGATGGGAGAACCATTCTCCCACGAAGCATTTCCTTCACACAGCTACCCCCGTGTTGTTTCACCCCAGCTCTATGCAACTCCTGTCTCCTAGCTCACTGTCATACTATAACCCTTCAAAATTGGATGGTAGGTAGCAAGAGATTTCAGTCTTCAAAAAAAGTAGAAGAGAGGTACACTCGAAATCCCTGAGACGTGGTAGGTGTGGTCGTGTACTTCAGCTAAACGTGGCGGTGACCGCTTTTTTGGTGAGATCTTTTTTTGAGCCAGTTGCGGTCATGTCTCTGTCCAACAGAGCAAAATAACGGTTGTCCCAAGTTAATGTCAAAATACCACGCCTACTCCGACTCAGGGGTAAGGATATGTGTCAGTCACTTAACTCATACCACCGAAGCACATACTAAAAAGGGATCGTATCAATCGAATCTTGTGTCAGTGAAGCTAGCTAGCTCAACAATCTATCCTATCTCTTCGTGGAATTATATAGTGGCATCGTTGCGTTGTATATCGTTAATATTGCTGTCTGGGGTTACTAAGCACAGATCTCCTTGTGAGCACTGCTGATTCAGAACTGACGGAAGGGAATGAGCAAGGTTCAAGAATCACAGCTCTTCAAGTACCCATCAACGCTATCCATGGCAGCATGGACATGCAGAAGCCTATTCACTCTCCACGAAGCTCTTCCTGAAGCCAGTTCTTTAGGAAGAGCTTCGTATCGAGGATCGGATCTTGTTGCAATGATGTTTTAAATATGTGGAGTGTTCAAACCGAAGTCATCGTAAATTCGAAGCTCCATCATGACATTACCTCACTTGCGTGATGTTCTTCCGGATGGGCAGGTTTCCCTAGGGTCAGGTAATTTCACATTGGATTTCACATGATGCTTGTTGGTAAGCAACGCGGAGAAACTCTCGACCTCGTTTTTCGTTCTATTTTCCGCTTTTTGAGACTGATTGTATTATGGAATGAGACCCAAAAGTACGGGTTGGGCGTGTCAGCGGATGAGTCTTGGCGCGGTGCCAAACCCGTTCTCCACCAGTTGTTAAAGCGAGCAAGTGATATGACTGTATCATATCGTTCGTATTACTCGTTTTCTACCACTTTTGTCGCATGCGCGCTTCAACAAGAAGGCAGAGAACGGCTTTGACGGCGTGACACACTCATACTGCCTGACACGCCCAACCGTCCGCAGCGAACTAGAGTATACAGTCGTCATCCTTCGACCTGATTAGGGCGGTCGGAGGACCGCAGACGCGAGTGCCCCAGCGACCGCGTCACAAGTAGCAATCTGTCGGCGGCGCGGGGCCAGCTACCCTGCGTCCTCTCACTCCCTGCGCGCTCGACACGCGCCGCATAGTACTCTGCCGCCTGCCCATTGACGGCTGGCGCGGCGATCAGCTGATTATCGACTCGACGAAGCCGATTTTTCTCCAAAAATCGTCTTATTTCGGCCGGCTTTCGAGAAGGTAAGTTACTTTTTTTTCTTTACTTGATAAATTGTATTAGTGTCTTGCTTTTTTTGTTGGTTTGGTGTAATTTTTGTTGTTTTAAATGCTTTTTTCGCTATTGTTTTTGCATTTTCAGGTTTCGTCTGTTTTTTCCCCATTTCTTCCCCCTATTTGGCTTCTTTTTCATTACTGTGTCACTGATGTGTTCCTGTCTTTGCTGAGAACACTCTCTGACACGGTTTTGAAGACTAGAGCCGCTTTTACACCCGTGTTCTTCAAGCTGCCCGTAAAAATGCCGGCTGGTGAGTATTTCAATTTATTTTTTGTTTATTCTTTTTTGTATGATGTATTCTTCATTACTATACCATTGTTGTGTTCTGTGCTACGCGAAGAACACACTTTGGCATGGTTTTGGAGCTTATGTTTTTTTAAAATGAGCTTTTTTCATGAGTTGTGCTAGTGCCCGTTATTTAAGGCGGTCGAACAGTGTTTCGCTCACGGAGCGCAATACGTGGTATACAAATCAGAAGTGAGTCGCCACACGTTGTGCCTCGGTAGCATAGTGGGTAGTGTTCCAGAATATAGTATACGAGGTCAAAGGTTCGAATCCTTGGTGGACGTGCTCTTTTGCATTTTTTCAGCAGTGCTCTCTGAAAGGTTCAACACAGCCTAGCATTATCAGAAATGCTATGAAGAGGGCTTTTCTTAACTGAGCCATTCTCGCCTTCAAAATGCAAAAGAGCACGTCCACCAAGGATTCGAACCTTTGACCTCGTATACTATATTCTGGAACGCTACCCACTATGCTACCGAGGCACAACGTGTGGCGACTCACTTCTGATTTGTATACCACGTTTTGCGCTCCGTGAGCGAAACACTGTTCGACCGCCTTAAATAACGGGCACTAGCACAACTCATGAAAAAAGCTCATTTTAAAAAAACATAAGCTCCAAAACCATGCCAAAGTGTGTTCTTCGCGTAGCACAGAACACAACAATGGTATAGTAATGAAGAATACATCATACAAAAAAAGAATAAACAAAAAATAAATTAAAATACTCACCAGCCGGCATTTTTACGGGCAGCTTGAAGAACACGGGTGTAAAAGCGGCTCTAGTCTTCAAAACCGTGTCAGAGAGTGTTCTCAGCAAAGACAGGAACACATCAGTGACACAGTAATGAAAAAGAAGCCAAATAGGGGGAAGAAATGGGGAAAAAACAGACGAAACCTGAAAATGCAAAAACAATAGCGAAAAAAGCATTTAAAACAACAAAAATTACACCAAACCAACAAAAAAAGCAAGACACTAATACAATTTATCAAGAAAGAAAAAAAGTAACTTACCTTCTCGAAAGCCGGCCGAAATAAGACGATTTTTGGAGAAAAATCGGCTTCGTCGAGTCGATAATCAGCTGATCGCCGCGCCAGCCGTCAATGGGCAGGCGGCAGAGTACTATGCGGCGCGTGTCGAGCGCGCAGGGAGTGAGAGGACGCAGGGTAGCTGGCCCCGCGCCGCCGACAGATTGCTACTTGTGACGCGGTCGCTGGGGCACTCGCGTCTGCGGTCCTCCGACCGCCCTAATCAGGTCGAAGGATGACGACTGTACATACTTTTTTCGGTCGGCTGTATAATTCTAGTAGGTGGTCCATAGAACACTTTCCTATAGTCATGCTCTGAAAGGTCATCCTAAACTGTCACATTTCCGATATATGGAGCAACCGACAGACTGCTGGGAGGTCATCATGAAACGGTAGGTGCCGAGCATTTGGTTCTCTCTAGGGGGACTTTAGATTTTTGTCGCGTTTTCAGTTTTTTTTCTTATTCGCCTGTATTGAAGGCACGGAGCGCCGCTTTGCTTTACTCTATTTCGCTGCGTACGAAGGGGCGTGTCAAGCAGTGTGATGTGCCACTGCGCCAAATCTGCCAGCTGTTGAAGCGATAACAACTGGCCCCGCCAAGGCCCTTTGCCAGCAGCGAAATAGACTGTAGAAGTTACGAAACGAGCGATGAAAACGATGAAAAATCAAAAGAAAATTGAAAGTAGGCAAAATCACACAGTCACCAATCTCATCATATAAACAATTTATGCCAACATGCGCATAACTGGTAAGTTCTTTATGGTGAGCGTAAAGTTGACACAGTGCGCGATAACCCGGTAGGCGGAAACAGAGGGCGAAAGTGACCTTGTTGACGCGCTCCTCCTTCCAAAACAAGGTAAAGAGGAGCGCACCGACCAGGTGGTTCTTCGACTACGCCTGTGCATTAACGCGGTATATGCCTTTGCAATAACAACACTAATTCTTCTTATCCATCGCCACGTCCTCCTTACTGGTTGAGGAGAGCTAAAAAGCGTCCAGTGAAACGAAGTCAAAACATGTGACCTTTCACGGAAGTGTTAGTGACCTCAAATAATCGAGAAAGTGACGTACCAACTTCCGTAACAATCTGAGAGGAATGCGCTGTCGAAGCGTTGTACGCTTCCGTGAACTTGGAGGAAGTTCGCGACTTTTTGATGGGGACGGCTTCGTTTCCACTGATCCCGCTGTTGCCACAGGAGGGACAAACTCTGGCTCACGAGCAGTCACTGATGGTTGAGCTGAGGTTTTCATTTTCTCCTCGGTTGACAGCTGAGCATGCGACCGTGAGCCTCCCTCTTCTTCTGATTGGGTTTGAAGAAGTTTCTGAAGTCAGGACATTTGTATAATTAGCGTTATTTGCAGAAGTTACTATAGTTACTTTAGCATCACAGAAATCGAACATTCCTACGCAAGCTAAGGGGGTCAGCAGAGCTTTGAGGGTTCGAGCTGGACCCTGAAAAATAAAATAAATTGAACGAAAAGGAGAAAAAAATGCTTTCAAATAAAAATCGAGGGGCCACTCTCCTCAGACTCATCGTGAGCAGAGTCACTGATAGGCACTACTGACAGTACAAGCGCAGCTTAGTGAGGAGGGCAGTTGTTCAGAATAGCATTCATTTTTCCGCGTGACTATTCTACTAACTGCCTAATCTCGCTGGATTAGAAGTTTAGCTGGCCAGGACTATAATCGATTTGAGGGAAATACTATCGACTGTCCATGAGCAAGGACGTAACCAGTAATCACTCTTGGTGGGACATTTCAATCAAATAAATGAATCCCTGAAATGCGATGCGTGGCCACCTATTTCGCTTGAACCTTGAGGCGGCTGCACTTTTGGTGGGACATTTCCATTTCGGTACAATCATAATGAAATCTCTGCATAACATAAGTATGGTGACCCCTACTCGAGCTGAAATATCCCACAGTTCGAGTGATGTAAGCAACCATGCCTACTGTCGTGACGTGGCACGCCTTCATCGCCAGTCCGCCCTCACGTCCGTCACGCAGTTCTACACGCGCAACCGTCAGCTGGACCGGAATATTCAAACGGCCGTCTCCACAATCCGCACTGGGGTCTTACCGCGCAATACCGCATTCGCTGACTATTCGGGCCTAATTGGGACGGATTGGAGTTCGCTGTCGCAACACCCATCGTCTCACCCTCCACCTTCAAGACCGAAGCTTGTCCTTCAGGGCACAGCATTAGTTGGGGATTTTGGTCGAGCCCGTACGACGCCCCCCCTTTTTGGTGGGTTGGGTACCCCCTAAAAAAACAAACAGTGAAAAAGGGGAGTTTTTCACTGTTTGTTTTTTAAGCTCGAGCTAGGCATACCTATATGACGGCTCTAAGTTGTAAAGGCATAAAGTGATACCACTCAAAGTTTGGAGGAATACCTGTCAACTTTTGTGAAGCAATGAATACGAGGATGTGAAATAGCGAATGTGCTGATCCTCCCCCCCCACCCTACAAAGCCTAAGGTCGCATTCATGCTTGACAACTTGAAAAAAAAGACGAAACTGTGGACAGTACAACGTATATGTCGATTTAAGAAAGAAGCGGAATTGGGAGAAATACAGAAATTCCGAAATGGCGAACAACGTCTTGATACGGATTAATCGCTTGGCCCACCACTGGGAGAGAATCTCTTCATTAGAAAACAAAAAAAAACAAACAAAACAAAAAAGGGACACAGGAACAGCCGCAATCAGCTGGAAAACGGCCGAGGAATCGATTGGAAGGGATTCTGGGCAGGACCAGCCGTGCAAGGTGGTTGCAAGGTGGTTGGATTGGAGCGCGAGTTTTCAGGAAAACAGGGTGTCTTTGGAGGGTAATAACTTCCTTGAATGCAGACCGTTGGGAAAGTGGAAAACACAGTCGTGAAGAAAAAGAGTTGAGCTTCCCAAAACATACTGAAATGTTCATAAAGGTCGCCAAATTCATAGAGAAATTCGCGTTGGGGATTTATTGGGGAGTGCACTTTTTGGATAGTTTGCAGTGCGAATTGTACAGGTTTGAACCAAGATATTTCCCTTGAACCTCAATAGTTTGGAAATCTGAAACCAGTGTCGAATTTGAGAAGATTTTCTCTTTCAAACTGCTTGAACTGTTTCTGAAGTTTCCGGGATTCATGAGATAATTGCGTTGGGGATTTATTAGGGAGCACTCCGAGCTGCTCGAAAAATCCGTTTTCTGTGTACCGTTTCAAGCGAGCGTACTCGGATATCCAGAATGCATCTGGAATGCATCCCTTCGTGGAATAGGAGCAAGCAGTAGGTGTTTTAGCGCCCATTAGCTTCATTTGTGGATGCGCCATGCCTAGGCTCCCACGCAGAGGGATGGTGCAGTTCCACGCAGTGCCTGTCTACACGAGCAGATGTGTTTACAGGATTCAGAGAGTGCCATGGCCAACCTACGCACTTGTTTACAGTGTTGTCCGTTGCGGATGATGGGGCGTGTCCGTGTCCGACGCCGCCAGATCTGTGCTCCGCCAATTGCTGACTCTGATAAAGGAGACCAACAGCTGGAAAAGGTCTGATACGAACGGATACGAACGGATACGAACGATATGGTAGTCCTGTCGTTTGTCGTAAGAAAAAAAGACAGGTTGGCTCAGCGCCAAGCGCGATCGCGGACACGCCCCATCATCCGCAGCGAACCAGAGTATGAGTTGTACTGTTTAGTCATATACCTACTTACGAGATGATGTCGACTTATTAATATTTCCAGTTAATTTCTGATTAGTTCAATCAAAGAAAGTTTTGTACTGTTTTTTTTTACATATCCGGATTCTCTACAAAGCAAGTTTCGCTACACAGGACTCAGCACACTGACACCTTTGCGCTGCTCGTTACTGGCTACCGCACTCATTACGACCCCCCCCCTCTCCCAGCGGCCAAATACGACCCCCTGTTGGGGAATCCCCAACAATGATGTGCCCTGTTGTCCTTGCCTGACCTTGCCCTCGTTCCCTCGTCTTGCGCACAAGCAACACCGTCATGTGCACTTCCCGTGTCCTGAATTCGAGGATCGCCGCTGATGGATCTCGCAAAGAGTTGGAACCCGGCAATTCGTACTCTTCTGGCAAAGCGCAAGTGGCTGTGACGCAAGTGCTCATGAACGCATCTGACCACGAGTGTGAGGGTGGAAAGTCTTCACGGCCCCTGATGACGCAGGCAGTTGACACGTAGGTTCAGGTTTTATTAGGCGTTTATTTGTTGTGGTTTTTGCATAATCTAATTGGATTCTTATCGTTGTCCTGTGTTCTCATGTATGTACCTACTTTCTATCTAGTCATTGGTATTTTGTGCAGTAGTACGGAGATGTCTAATTAGGCCCCCATTATTGATTTGTACGCAGGCTTCCTGTATCGTTCGCAGTTTTGATGAGATGGAAGCGGCAAATGGTACCAACTGAAATCGTAGGAGTTGGAGGGAACGCAAAGGAAAGTGGAAATGTGGACGAGCGCAGAAGTTTGCTGAAGGCAAGGGGACTAGGACCGCAAGCGTCGCCGCGTGGCATCAAGGCTGTCAGACGCAACACGCCTCTACCCTTGCCAAAGGCTCACGACGCCAAGCCCTTGGCATGTCGCCAATGCGCAGCATCCACGTGAAATCTGGGGGAGCGCGCGTCGCGACACCTACCGCATCTTAGGCTGGTGGACCGTATGTCTCCATCCACTGTTCGATACGGGATGCGCCATATCCGCGCTGACATCAGTCTGACAATGTCACTCATTGCACTCCTACTCCCATTTATTAATTTGTTTATTTACCAAAAAATCACCCTCAAGAGAACGCCACAGACTACTATCAAGGAACTCCAAAAAGAGGTCAATGTCACAGTCAAAAGTTAAAAAAAGCCTGAAAAAAAGCAAGGAACAAAAGTGAGCGGGCGAATAGGCTGCTACTCGGGATTTTGGAGATAATGGAAGCCGGGACCACCACTGTGGCAGAACAGAAAGGTTTTTTACTCATTCGGAGAAGGGAATAAGTGCAACCGCGAAGTGCTTGATTGAATCCTTGCTGACAACGTAGCCCATCACGAATGAATTCGTCCAGGATCCCAAAAAAGACAAAGAAGGGAGAACTCAAACGACGGGCTTATCATCGTTCAGATTCCAAAAAAACTGCTGGCATATGACTCCAGGTCCAGAGTTTTCGGAGTTACAGAAGGAAATCAGGGACCGAAGCCCAGATGCCCGTCGAATATTCATATTTATGGTTTCGTGCAAAGATTGTAGCGCTTATCCTTTATATTGAGGTGACGAACTGAAGAGGCTTCGTCTTCTTCAGCTACTTCAAAGAATATCTGCTGAATCGTAGCACATTACTTACTCCACGCTCCGGAGCATTTGGCGAGTGGCACGGTGTTGGTTGAACTTTCAACTCACGAAGATAAGGCAGTGTTCTATCGATATCGACCTAAAATATCTTGGTGGATAGAAGCTGATATTAGATCTAAAGATGGCCTCAATGAGAATCTAATTTATTGGGATGAGGCTACCTACCATTGGCGGCAAAATCAGATCAGGGAAATCATCCAGCACTTTATAAAGGGTATCCTGGAAATACCCGGCTTAATTCCCATCATTTCAAACGGTGAAATGTGTGTCAAATCATTAGGAGAGACCTCACAAAAAACCCTGTGGTCAAATAAGGAATATTTTTGTCTCTTAAAGATAGGCACTCTGCCCGCCTTATCGAAAACAGACAAGAACTTCCATGAAGAACGTTTTGAGGCATTGAAACGCGGCAACGCGCGAACACAGAGTATTTCAAGCTTGTTGACCTGACACACCGCAGCATTGCCGCGTCAAGTCAGTTGGGTACTGGTGCAAATAGCGTCAAAGACAGGTGCGATTGACCAAAGTGGCAGAATCTCAACTGTTGCAACTTTACACATGACTTGCCATTATACTATGCCTCGATTTGCGAATCTGCAACGATTTTTTCAATAGTTCTGCAACTGTTCATCCTGTACTGTACCAGTTTTCATAGTTCGGGGCAGATTCTAAATTGTCCGGAGATTGGTCTCTGGGGTACTTCAACCTTGCGAGCACGAATGATCGCAATCATTTGCTACGGAAACACCTGGCGCCTGCCTCACAGGCGCCTGCGCTAAAACAGCGCAAGTCACCACTCAGAGTAAAACATACCCTAGGTGTACCTAGGCCTCATAAACACTAATATATAATGTACACGAGTGCCAACTGAGTCAGGATGGGGAAAGGGGCACACACTATAGTGCGGCCTTCTTCAGCATACCGGAGGTTAAATTAGAAACGAAGAAAAACAAAATATTGGAAAAAGAATACACTTCAAAGCACAGATGATCCGCTTTGCCCGTCATCGCAGACGAATCATCGTCGTCTAGCCAACCCCCGAGCTCGTCAGTGGTGACGACATGAGGACATGGACTACACAGGGGAAGGAGGTGAGTAGTAGGATAAAAAGAGAGAAAATGTAAAAAAAAGGTTTAAAAATTCATGCAATAAAGGAGGAGGAATTGTACAGAAAAATGAAAGAAGGATATAAGATGTCAGTATTAAATACGTCCAAGGGGGAGGATAATGGATTGTTGTTAGTAGGCTAGACCAACCAAGGGATTGAGTAAAAGGCACCGCCGAACGGATTACAAAAAGTTGTATCAAAAATTGCAGTGGTAAAAGGAGAATCACTGTTGAACACGGCTGCCTATAAATGTGCAATGCCTTTCAACCAGTCTACTTATCTTTCTATAGTTATTTGCAATTGAGTATTTGTAACTTATAAATTTATTTTTGTAAATACACTTAACAATGTAATAACAAAATAGCAATAGCAAAATCTTCTTCGCAGCCATTTTTAAGAGATCGTGACTATATCCGTTATTTTGCTCGCGAATATATCGGAAGAACGAACAGGTCTTTGCTACCTCAATGTTTCCGTGTATATAACAGAGGCTTTGTTAATAAGGGAAATATTTGTGTCACTATACGGAAATCTGATTACATGAAGCTAAAATCATCCGTTTTATTATACGACTTATAGTTAGTGCTAATTTTTCCGTTAGTTCTATTGACTGATAAATCCAAATAGTTGATGAAAACTTTACTCATATGAGTTTCTTCAAATGAAGGACATTTTTATAAACTTCAGGGAGTTGTCCGTCCACATCGCCATCAGTTTGGTTATGTACAACAAGCAAATAAAGTTCGTGAACATGCAATAATTCGTGAACATTTCCGCGAAATCCGCAGTGCAAATTTTGCGATTTTGGAACGGGATGGCTCAATTTGAAATGCCATTGCATTTCAAGTTGAGCTGCTGCTACATTGCATTGCTTTGTCCATTTTGCATGGAGAAGGAGGTATTCTAGCCATGCCACCTTCACGGCCTCATTAAGCTATTTTGGCGCTGTGAATGTATTTCAAATGCAGCATCAAATGCATTTCGTTCATTTGATGTTTCCACGCCCTCTCTAGATATCGTAGCTCTCCTCGTAACGATGCAGGATGTGGTGGTTCGGCACCTCAAAAAGGCGAGAGGGTAGCGCCCTTTGCTAATGAAGAGTTGATAGCTTTGCCCACAGGGCGACCACAACGCCCAACTTCATTTCTAATGGTTGCCTGATGGTGCGGTTGTTCCGCTGCTGCTTCTCTCCACGTCGAGTGGTGAGAGTGAGGTGATAAGAAAACAGCTGATACTAACAAGCGAGAACTCGTGCGGCTACACCTTCCCTTCGCCATAAGCACGGCAGTTCAGCATGGAGTTGGTGAGAGAGAGTTATGTACGGGACATTTCAGGCGGGTTTTTCTGCTTTTTTTCACTAGTGCGTTACTTGCTACCTTGTTATTGCGTTTTGAGCCGCATTACTCATCAAATTTGAGTGCGAGCTCAGCCTTCAAGTCACACCAATTTTCCCGTTGCAAGAGACGGGAGAGCTGCGAAATAGTCCTTGAAAATAAATAGGGTCACTCAGAGACAGCGCCCGCGACTGTCTTCTGCAGGATGCAGGGCTCAGGTTCATAAAATCATGCAGAAAGAGGGACACTATTAAAAAAATAAACCAAAAGAAACCGTCGGAAACGTTCCCAACAAGACCCCTAAAATGGGTTCAAAATGAGCGAGTCAACCGAGCTTCGGACAAAATCTCTGAGTTTAGCTATCAACGTCTTTCTTTTGGTTAACCCTTGCAGTTTTTACAAGCATTCAGATATCGTAAGCAAACCGAATTCGGAGCGCTGAATAGTTTCTTAGTCGAATTCCCGCTGCTGCTGACCTTTCCACATTGCTGTTGAGTTAGAGCTCCAGAACTTGAAGAAATCGAGGCCTCAGACACCCTGATTGCTCACAGAATGTACGGACACGGAGGAGTTCCAAACCTCTGTGAGGATCTTGGCGCGAGAGCCTCACACTTCAGCCCGAAAACTTTGGAAGGCGTTTTGGATACGCGCCAAATACCCTATATTGAACAAAAAAATGAAGCCTAGCAACTACAGGTAAGCTCGCTTCCTTCGTCCACCTGTGTAGGCTTCAATCGCCGTTGGTTTCGGTCGAAGGGCTGGGTCAGCTGGAGCCACCCACGGTGAGTCATTTAGTGAGTCAGTCAGTCAGGTGGTCGAAACTCAAGCTAGCCGTGCTCTTCCGAGGCTAGTTAGTTTGGCTTGTAAGCTGCCTCCAGGACCTCCCTAGACGCCTTTAGTTTGTGATGAGCTTCTCTTAATTAGAAGAGGAAAAAGCAGATGTCGGAAAAGGAAAACACTCCAAATGATCCGTTCAGTCTAAGATGGCATTCGGTGGTAGGTCAACTTATCTTTGACTCTCTAGGCTCCGACAAAGTCGACTAGGCCGAAACGTTAGCCAATAAAATTGCGAACATCTTTGTTAATATGTTGGCTCTGGCTTGAACATCTGATCAGGAAGCTTCAGAAATGTTAAAACGCAATTTAGGAGCTTGTTCCAAGTTTTTTTGTCCCGGCGCTGTACATCCAAATTCGAGTTCTCGAATCTGTCCCAGCGTTTCATTGCTTCACATAAGGTTAGAATGTTTATGCTTACCCCACGCATTTCCTCAGTAGAGCGCTGCATTGCGGTATGGTCTTGCAAAGGGGCGAAGGCAGCAGCGAAATCCAGTTGTTTGAAATTCATTATATGTGTGATTTGAGCATTTTCGAAGTGTTCCGTGAGGAAAGTGTTGTAGAGCGAGCGACTGAACATGCATTCTTAGCAGCGGAGTGAAGATGGAAATTCAGATAACTCACGCGGAACTGTCTTTATCACCCTTCTTTGGAGGCTGCACTTCTTTGAGTGGAGGCAATTTCGTTGCTAAAAATCTATGCTGTTATTCAAAAAGATCGCAGACAGAAACCTTCTTCTAGAGAGACGACGGAGTGAATTGCAACGTGGTGAGACAGTAGAAATCCGCAGTTCGGGAGGGAAGAGGTTGTTAGTGTTGAATAATTTGCCATCGCCTGTGATAAAATGCTTTTCGCTTCTTATCTAGTCTGTGTAATCAACATACATTGCACGATGATCGCCATGTATTGCACGAATGACATCTGTATTCAGGGTACATCATCGTCGTGTGATACCCATAGGGGTGTCGTACTTGGCCCCTGGGGAACGGGGGGGGGTAGTAACGCATGGTCGGTGAGCACCAAACAGCACAAAAGTGGCAACGCTGAGTTTAATGAAGGGGAGGGGAAGCTGCAGAGGATCCGGATGCAAGGAAGACTGCAAAATATCAAAGCAATTAGTTAGCAATATCATGGATGACTAATAGTACATCTCAAACGAATTCGTGTGTTAAACCTTTATAAACCCTAGACGAACATATGCTTGTTTGGACAAAAATCACCTAAACTCAGAAGTTACACCTTTCCACCACCTCTGCGTAGAAGCGTAATGCACGGCGCACACTCGGACCAAATCGATCGATGACAAGCAAATTATGCTTTGACTCAGTTCAACGGTAATGTATTTTGAGGGCATTCTAAGTTCGCGAATGAGTATCCTTACAATGGCACAGAGAGAGTTAAGCTTTCGTGTGGCTAAGAACCTCGCGCAAGGAAAACCCATCTAAAATCTTCTAAACTAGCGGGTCTTCGAGAGAAATGTAAAGCTTTTTGGAAAGAGAAGAAGTGGTACGTTCTGATACCGGTATCATTTCTGGGAAGATCGCGTTTGAAATAAATTATTCTCGTCTGAAGCATAAAAACCCGCCCGCGATTCACCCCTAACCCATCCGTAACCCATCCGAAATATTTCATGAACGGGGAAGATACAGATTGCGAGTAGGTAGAAAACGAACAGTACAGAGATGACGTCAACTCGTTGTCTTCCGTTTCCCAAGAGCCCTTCTCCTGAAAAAGTGATTAAGCTCGGAATACGCAAGGCGATTCCCCCTCGTCAACAGGAAACGCACCATCGTCCGATCGCAGCTCGGGCCATGCCCTGGAGATACATTCCTTCCTTGAGACGTTTATGCGCGAAGTGAGGTCGATGTCCCAGCTTTTTACAGTAATACAGGTAATCTGGTATTAATTTTTACAATATTTGTATGTAACTACTTTATTTTGTATTATTTAGGTGTTTATAACATAATTATGTAGTTTATTCATGTAATAGTTTACATTTTCACCTACCGGAATGGAAATGGCCTTATATGCCTTCCACAATACTTATGATTAGGGGTTGTGTCCTATCCTACTTTATATAATCGGCTATGTCCGTGTGTGTGTGTGCGTCTGTCTGTCTGTCACGAAATTCATAGCGCCGGTCCCAGTAGCTGTAGGAAGTTGATTCCAAGCAGTGATATAGAGGCTGTGACGGGAACATTATTGGTGGGTGACAGGGAGTGATATCAGCTGATAAGATCCGATAAGAGGCGTCTGAAGGGAAGGGTCACCGAGTCCATAGTGCGGGACACAGCAACAGTGGGAAGTTGATTCCAAGGTATGGTGTAGGGTGTGGGACAGGAACATTATTGATGGGTGACAGGGAGTGATATCAGCTGATAAGATCCGATAAGAGGCGTCTGAAGGGAAGGGTCACCGAGTCCATAGTGCGGGACACAGCAACAGTGGGAAGTTGATTCCAAGGTATGGTATAGGGTGTGGGACAGGAACATTATTGATGGGTGACAGGGAGTGATATCAGCTGATAAGATTTGATAAGGGGAGTTAGAACGGTAAGGTCACCATACTCATAACGCAGGACACAGCATCAGCTAGGCGTTGATTTCAGAAAATGATGTAGAGTGGGAGATGGGGACATCGACGGCAGGTGACAGGAGTGATAACAGCTGATAGGGGCTGATAAGGAACGTTGCCATTGTTGTTCAGTCAAAGTGATGGAGCCTTTACACTACCAAATTATAGAGTAGTAGTGATAGGGACATTGTTGACGGGTGACAGGCAATCTTATCAATTGATAAGAAAGATAAGGGGCCGTTCTTATTACATCTCTTATTATACTGCCAAGTATTGAAGGCTCAGTGTGCAAAATTTTCCTTGAGCCATCATTTTCTATGAGCCCAAAAAATGAACTCATCCTACTATATAATGCGGATGTCGACGAGCGGGGGGAGGTATGTACTTCGTCTGAAACAGGAAACTCAGGAAAATTCGAGGAGGGACACTTCCCGCTTTCAATTGCATCTTTTACTTCTATACTTTGAATTACTGATTAGAACGAATAACAAGGGCTCATAATACATTTTAATAGTTATACTTCAGCGAGCGGATTGCATGCTAATTGAAAAGGGAAACGTACATCGGTAGGCATTTCGGTGCAGGTAATGGAAACGAAATCTGCTCTTTTACTGAGCGATCAAACTGCCCCGTATTGGCCGACTACACGTTGTATCTATATCTACAGATTATGTATTGTATGGGCGTAATGGCGCGGACCACACCCCTGCTGCAAATAGAAGCCTGTGCTAAGTAGTGCACGATCCCAAGCCTTGCTCTATCTGCTACGATTCGATCACTACATCGCCGTATGAGCAGCCCACTATTGAAAACGCTCCGTTAAATTATGGAGCGAGCCTCAGCTTGGCGAAGCCGGGCTAAAGAGAAGGAGGAGAGCTCGGCGTTAGCCGGGCGATCCGACTGGTCGCATACAGGGGGGGGGCAAAAAAAAAGACTTTTTTCTTCCTTGACATTCGAGGCGTTGTAAGTTACACTTTATTGAATTCTTATCGGATATTTTACCACCATATTAAAGAGCATATCAAATACTATTGATACTCCGCCACAGCCTTCTGGAGGAGCGCCATCGAGAGATTCTGCCACGCGACCGTGAGTGGGTGCCTGAGATCAGCGAGATAGTCGATTTCTCCGCCACCGTAGACCACCCTATTGAACTCCGAACCAGGTAATTGAGGGGGTTTGGGTCAGATGACCTGCTTGAATATTCCACCTTCCTCAGGTACTCAACGCCCCTTCCATTCCAAGTAGGCGAGAGTTTCTCCAACGCCCTTTCATGTGGTGGCACCCAATGCTGTAGCAGTACAAAGTTTCCAAGAAGGTACGGGCGACGACATGTGGGAGGATATTCTTCTCGAGTTGCTCGATGTAACCGCCAGTGCTCACCTTCAGTCCGTTGCCCGCGAAGAAAATATTGGTCTCTCCATTCCAGGTACGTCCGGTCCCTACCATCAACTGGCGCCTTGGCGACTGGGGTGAAGATGATGTCCTGGACCGTAGCGACGTTGACGGAGCTGCTCGATGATGGAGGTCTTCCAGATCGAGAGTACTGGTCTCCAGGTAGCTATCCATGGGTGACTCCATACTAGAAGTTTCGCAGCTGTTTGGAGGTGACATGAATTCCGAAGGTCTTCTCCAGTCAGGTTGCGGCTGGAGATGACTTCATATTTTGGTGTACATGAAGGTGATGGGCGAGCGCCAGGAACATCTTGGGTATCTTCCGCCCTGGTACTCGTATCCACGTCCTCTGTCTGGGCTGCGAAAACTTTGCTGATATGTGACTCGGTCGAAATGTCTTTTTTTTGCCCCCCCCCCTGTATAATCCGCTATGTCCGTGCGTGTGTGTGTCTGTGTGTGCGTCTGTCTGTCTGTCACGAAATTCATAGCGAGCGTCGCAGAAAAGATAGGATGACAGTTCCAAGAAGTGATATACATGGCAGGACGGGAACACTTTTGGTGGGTGACAGGAGGTGATAACACTTGATAAGATTCGATAAGGGGCCTTAAAAGGGAGGGTGACCGAAATTGTAACGCAAGCTGCAGCAGCAGCTGACGAAACCGACGTGGCCGACGAAACCGACGTTTTCAACGACTGAGCCAATCATTTACGTTTCGCAGATGCTTCTTCCAAACAGCTTTTTTCACATCACTTATTTATTTCCTTTTCTATTTCTGAACACTTTCTCTATTTTTCTCAATCATCTCAAATAACCTTCCATACATTCTACCCTCTTCACAGTTGTCGAGAAAAACAGCATGACGATTGGCACGTGGCTTACGTGGAATCGATGTGCTTCCCAGTATATAAGTACGTTTACTTCATTTTCATCCACATGCCACTTAGATGACAACATCATGTCGCTGTTCTCCCTATTCGTCGTTCGCCATCTATTTCATTGTCTTTTTTTTGCAGTCTTATTCTGATCCAGGTCGTGGGGGCGAACCCGTAAATAACTGGAGAGCGCGCGAATATTATTCAAAAAGGACGTATTTTCAATCCATATCCAGTCGGGCATTGACATATCACTGGATCCGTATCTGATGTTCGCAAAGTAGTCACCAAACATTGGTTACGTCTTCCGTCGGTTTTGTCGGTTACGTCGTTTCGTCGGATCTATTCTTCGCGAAGTAGTCGCGGAAAACCTCGGTTTCGTCAGTTACGTCGCATCAATACATATTTCGTCTTCGTGAAGTACGCCGAAAACTTCGGTTACGTCGATTTCGTCGACTACTTCGGTAACGTCGACGTAATCGCACGGCATGAACGCAGCCTTGGATAAAAGATTTTTCAGGAACGCCCAAACTCGCCAACAAGTGCAATCTAGTGCTCTACATCCCTGCTTTCTCCTCTTCAGAAGCTTCACTTCCAAAGAAGTTATGCGTTTCAAGCGAAGGTTTCTTTTGGAATGCTCGGCTTGGGACTAAGTTCGAGCTGTGAAATAGCTCGCTCCAGTGCCACGAAACAAAGTAAGATGCAGTTTGGGTGGCTGCGAGCAATTAGTATTCAGGTGCTGGCACTTGCATTTTCTTCTATTTTCTTTCTATTTTTATGACTTATTATGCTCATTTGAAGTTTCTTATTGCTGTTTATTTATCCGTGTTTTATTATGACTCATTTTTCGTGGTCCTCTATCAAACTTTTTTTGCCGTTCATTTCCGCAGATCTTCCATTTTTTTCGGTGTTTGTTTGTCTGCTGTTACTCTGGTCCACTACTACCATGTTAGGAGCGGACAGGGGGTGTAGCTGGCTGAAACTTATCACAACGCGATGGCGTGCTTTGGCGGCCATGGTCGTGACTTGCGTACGGCCTGGAAGCGTCTATGGCGTGCGTCTGTAGAAAACCATGCTCCAATTGTCATCTTACTGTAGACACCAGTTCGAACGATGGAAGAAGCCGGAAACGCGAGAAGCTGCCCCGCTTCTCTGCACTCGGCCCGCGCGCCTCAACAGTCGTCGGCGTGTCATCTTGTCGAGCGGTTGCTCATTCCGTCGTCTCATTACCGGCCGAATGGACCGATACGCTTCCACGTCACATGCTCCCTACCGGTTAATGTTTGCTGTTTATTAACCATGCCTCAACTCCTATCACCTTGCTCTCCCGCTAGTTCATATTGTGCGGCACCGTAGCCTTATTTGGTGGTTCAGCAAAACTGATGCGCAACTTTATGCTGCGTTCACTATCACACGACTAACGCGAGAGAGAAGGCCTTGGGGGGCGGTGCTAAGCCGTGTGTCGACGCGACACATATTGTAATCATACTTTGGGTGCAGTTTATCGACGGGGGGGGCATTTTGCTTTCCATAGATGTGTCGACCCATCTAGGTAGCGTTTTCTTGAGTTGACACGTTTTGGGATGGTGGCTAGACGATCCTGCTCCAGCTTTACAAGAGTTCACAAGTTTTACCAAGTGAGATTTGCAAACCGGAACAAGGGAAGCAGTGATAGTACAAAATGCCCCCCGTCGATAAACAGCGCCCATACTTTGTATACGTTTTGGTAATTATGTAATTCACGAAAAAGTTAGTCAGTAGTTTCTTCGTCATGTAATAACAAACATACAGTCGGGAACATCTCCATTAGTCTTCTCTCCTGTCTCACAACCGTAGTGTGGGTATCATAGGTAGGGTTAGGCCTAAGGTGCTTAGCAGGCATTCGCCTCTGAGCATTCTCATCGCGCAACACAACCCCACGGAGGGTGTGGGCCCTCCTAATAGACACGTTCTGCATTTTCGGATAGGCAAACCATGCCTTTGCGATGCTCTCTCGCCTTTCATCTTCTAGCCCTCACTTCCGCTACCAAATCTTTCTTCGCCGCATGTTGGGATAGTGCATTTTGCTTTTTCCACTCATCGTGCTGGCCACTTACGGTTAGCACCTACACTAATGCACTTCAGCACCGTTACACCTCCCCAACGGCATTTTACTATGCTTATCCAATCAATGTAGGGATCTTACACAGCGCTTCAGTACTCTCATCGGTTGGGGGCCCATAGGAAAATACGCGTGTTGAAAGGGCTAACTTTTTCAATCATATTGCACTATCAAAGAAGTAGTAGTATAGGGCAGAAAAGGAAGACAGAATGAGCACTCACGCTTGGTTTTGTCAGCCGGCGCCTTCCCTTGCAGTGTTCCTCCAGCTGGTGGCTGATCCGCACCAGGACCGGCTTTCTTTTCAGCTGTACCTGCTTTCACTTCTTTCTTCCCATCAGATGGTTTACCTTTCACTGGTTTTGAATCACCTCCTGTGTCTGTCTGAAATATCTTTCTAAGAGCTGCTAAGCTTTATACAAATGCAGTGGTTACTACTGAAGCCAGCCCTGACGTGCCAGCGGTAGAAAACTGGTCGGTAGGGCGCCTAAACTCACGCGCTGCTTACACACTTCGACAGACAAGATTACAAGTTTGGTTGTCAGGGTACGCACAGTACCCCCAAAAATTGCGCGTGAAGGTAAAAATGTATCGTCGTGATCAATCGGGCATACCATGGCCCGTTGAAGTTACCCAAGTCTGAGGTACGTTTGATAGTTTGTGTTATACGGCTTTTGCACTCCCCGGTTGATGAACGTTTCATCTTCAACCCCGACCCTAGCCCCCGCCCACACGTGTCAGGGGGAGGAAGCCACGGGGTGTGGTTGCCAAACAGATAGCGACCGGCGGGTTCCCGCTCGTGCGGTAGGTTACCGTATCCCACACAAAGACAAAGAAACTGGATGGTCCACATAGCATTGCAGCTCGTTGTGTGCATTTACGACCAACACAATTAATCTCATGCTCAATTTTTAGAAGTGCGTTATGCACCCTGAGATCCTGAACTTATAATTCAATGCTCGACTGACTTCACTGATCTACCAAAGGAGCAAGTTCTGTTATTCATGTCTTATGCCTTATTGACTTCAGCCAAAAGAGGCACCACACCCATGGAGCATATCCCTTGAACTTTTCCTACAGTGTTGGGCCAAGCGGACATTCTGAGCGTCAACACCGAAAAAACAGTTGCCTCAATCTTTGCAGCTTCAGAAACAGTCTAACCTAGATGTCTGGGATTCCAGGGTGCTTTCAATTAACTTGACTAGAAGCCGTAATCATGAAAAACATAACATGAACCACTGCGACGTTGACCAACAGCTCACTACTGCAAAGCAACTGTTGCTCCAGGATAACGATCTCGAGGAACCTGCACGCCAGTGACCCGACAATGGGAACTGTTTGACAAAAAAAACTGTAGGTCTTCTTAAACTCATGGGCAATGATAGTCGGCTTCGTATTCCCGTGACGGTGGACGCCGTAGTGAACGACCTGCTCTTCACTTCGTGGTCAAAAGTGATTCGCCTCCGGTAGTCTATGTACTACCTTCAGAATTTGCGAAACGATTCTCTGAACTGATGTGAGTATGGAGGGTTTTATTCCCGCGGGGTTGTTTCACATGCCATCACGACGAAACGTGGAAGCGTCTTTATATACAAGAATGGAGTCAAACTGAAACGTGGCAGTAGAGCGCAACGGATAGCGAGCGGGTTTACTAGGCGAGACGTCGTAGGATCGGTTCTCGGCAGGGTGCCTTTTTTGCATTTGTCCAAGAACATGGCCGACAAAGCTTCTAACATCTCTGCTCGCCTGCACTATCCTGTAAGGAAACTGCGACCAGTTTTTTTGAAAGTGTAGACCCATTATAGCCTGAGTGCTCGTGTTTGTTCCCTCCCCCCGTAGCACATGTCACAAGGGTTTTTGCAATGAAATACCATCATATTCATGTTCAGCGGGTTAAATTACCCCTGGGGACAAGTTTCTAGCCGAATCTGATATTTCGACCTAACTTGGAAAATGTGGTTATTCCATGGGTAATTAGCAGCAGTTTGGAGCTCACCTACCATCGATGACTGGTCTCGGAATGGGATTTTT
>MU920339.1:0-21361 GCA_036418165.1 Cooperia oncophora
CCTCATGTGCTTGATTCTGAATAACCACATGGATCTCATGTTATTTTTTAGGCGTGATGGCACAGATACAGTACGGATAGAGCCGTCCGGTATGTATCTTCTATGCAGGCGAGCACACTTCCTGCCTAGCAAGTATCAAGACGCACCAAAGAGATAATGCACGGAACACATGGTACCGCTTGCTAGTGCCACGCATAAGCGCCTTTGTGAACTTAAATGTTTCCAATCGACAGGATCTGCTTCCACTGATTTATTTGTGAAAACACGGCTTGATTAAAGACACCGGTGTTCTAGTTGCACTTTATCCAGCCCTATGTTGACCTTTCCTTGCTCTCTTTCCCTCTTTCTCCTCTCAGTGAGTAAGTATCACAAATATGTTGTGTTATGAGCAAAAGTCTCTTGCCCAAGTGCTGCCCAATATCCCGCACTTTATTTTTCTCGGATACGTGCGCTATCCCCTGAATATGTGGGTAATTTTCCGCAGCTGGGCAGTGTGTGCAACAAGGTAACCCCGAAAAACTGGACGTAATGGAGGGTTCTAGTTAGAAGGGCGCTTGACGCCCACTCAAGGGCGGCAAACGCCCACTTAAGTTCAACGCCTACTAAGAGAGAGAAAAACTGAGGCTTTTCTTGTTCAAGAATAAGTGCTTTTCTGCACTTAGTCGTCTAACCTCTCGTTCTAGTGCTCACTCAGCGAGCAAAATCAACTGCTATAAGAAGGACCAGGCATTTTTGAGCTACATTCGGCTTTTTCACATTGCGCCTCCTGTTTCACAGTCGAACCACAGTGTGCCATGTGTAATATAGCTTCAAGTCTTCACATGAGTATCTTCTCCGCTATACTGCCGCGAATTAATTTTGAGAGACTAAAAAACGTCATCTCACTAGATCATATTTATCCTGGTGAGGAACAGCTGTGGGGAAATAATGACACAAGATCACTACTTCGTAACGGATACCTGCACAAATAAAAAATCGTCGGCTAAAATACGGAAATTTTGCGCGTAGCAGTGGGCAACGTTCACGTGTTGGTAGGACCTGTACTTTTTGAGCCCTCTCCAGAATTTCAGTTCCCGCGGAAATAAACGCCTTTCTACCTCTGTTCATTATAGTAGGACTAGAACATCCGTTCAGTAGTTGATTGCCAGCTGCAACTGTAGATCCCTTTCCCTGGCTTTCAGTGGATGGATCGCAGTTTGGTTTTCAGCTCGGTGAATAACATGCAATCGACGGCAGATTTATTAGCAGACCCATTTCCTCAATTGATTGAGAGCCACTTTTTTCTCCAAAAATATTTCCAAATCCTCCAGCGAACTATGTCACAGAAGTGGTTTGGTGGCTGCTACGGAAAGTAATCTAGTTTTTGGTGCAGTTCATTTTGATGGGGGCACCAAATGGACTCAGGGAAGTTTGAGTAAGCCGCACTAAGAAGGCGTGTGAATTCCAGTGAACAAAAATAATCACTTGTACCATTCCGTAGTTCCACAAGACTTCAAACGTTTTAGCAAAAAGCGACCTGTCAACAGGAATTGGCGAAGCAACAAAATGCGACACCTCTCTCCCCTCCCCCCCCACCTGTGCAAATAGAGCACTAGATCACAATTTGAATGGTGCGCTGCGGAGCAGTAAGGTTCACTTTTGTGGTGACAATATAACCCCGTGCAGGCTGAGCAGTCATCCACGTGCTTCGACTGGCAAGTAAAGGGCTAGAATTCCCGCTACTTCAATTTTTTTCACAACGAAAAAGTGATTGCGCTGTCAAGAAAGCCTGTTTGAACAGGCGCAGTATGGATAATTGAGAATGGAAGTGTATCTACAAGAAGGCCGCTGCATATCGTCATACGAGGTTATGTACAGTTTAAGCAATACCTTTAGTAGCTCCTTCTGTTGATATCTCCTCCGTTCTCCGTCCTCCCGCAAAAAAAGAAGTTGGTGGTGGACTAGTGACAAGTAGCGCTATTTTCCCCACGTGTACAGCTCCTCGAGGTGAAACCACAGATCGGCTTCCTCTCAAGCCAAACAAGCCTTACATGTCTCGCTGAATCTGTCTGTTGTTTGCGAGGGCACCACCCTGAATTGCACATCGCCTGTCCCTTTGTTGTATAAGAATCAACATGCTACCGCCTTTCTGAATGGTAGAGGAATGCGTGGCGCATCCCGAAAGAGGGTAGACTTTCTGTCTCGACGGTGGACTGTGTGAGTTGCGTGTTTTGGTCATCCTGGAAGTTCGCACTCTCCTATCCTGGCAATCAGGTCTCCCATCTTCATGGTTGTTTGACAGCAGACCAGAGAGCCAGAGTGGGGTCACTGAGAGAAATCTGGAACTTCAGTGGCTCTTGGTCCTTAGCATGGGTTCATTCCCTCTTATAACTCACTGAATGTATAACTCACTTCAAAATCACTGCATATTTCAAAGTGTCAAACTTTCCAGCAAAACGACCGCATTCCAGCCAGGACGAAATGGCAGCAGCACGTTTCCATACACTTTACAGGCAGTTTCAAGGTAGTTTATCTGATTTTATATGTTATTTTTATAGATATGACCAGGAAAACTAGATCAGTTTTGCTGCTATGATAAGCATTGTGGAGAGGGACTCATCGCGAAAAATTTGTGTGCACAAAGTAGGGCGAAACTGAGGCCGGACGAGTGAAGCATGGGATTCAAGCTGAAATCTATGTGCGTTCATGAATCGCTGCAGTACATTCCATTCGTCATTCTGAAATCCATTCATAGCATTTGATTTATCTGTTTTCGAAATCCGCCTAGTCAGTCGCGTCGAGTGCAGCCACTCCCTTCCACTTCATGGTTCCTTGTTGACCTCTGATATTCTGAAGCACGTCAACTTTGAGAAAGATCTGGAAGATCCTGGGTGCAGAGTAGAACAAATAGGATTGTTCTAGGTTCCCCCTCTGATCGCAGCTTTGAAGGTTTTTTCAAAAGAGTTTTATTATTAGTTTTGAGCGATAAAGATCTTCTAACACTCCGCTTGCTGGCTGCTGAGATCCCCGAGTGGGATTCGGTTCGTAAAAAGGAGTGGGGACGGTTTGACAAATGAAGAGCGATAGCATCTTCCATCATGACCGAATACGGTAGAGGCGCGAAATGCGCGAGACAGCACCCCCAACATCAACACTGCACATTCAGGACGATGGGGACTTGCCATGCAGACTTTCTGACGCAGTGTTAGCCCAGCAAGGCTGTTCTGAAGTTTTTAATCCTGGAAAATCTGGAAAATCACCAGGATGATCACAGCTCATGGCGCTTTCCCTTCCACTTCTTGCCTCAATCCTCAGCCTTCTGCGAAGCTCTGGGATGTATGACTAATTCAGAAGAGGTCAGTTACGCTAACCAGTGCCAAGCAAAGGGTATAAAATGATTCCATCATTTTCCGGATGTTTTGATTGTCCAAGGAATTCGTTCTGCTGTCATAAAGATTCAAACGACATCACATCACGGCAGTCGAGGATGGTAGGTGTGTTGATTCGAATCGAAGGTTTGAGAGTTTAATTCTGACGGGGCCCGAAAATATCAAATAAGATTTACAGTGACAGTTGCCAAAGGAAGCCGCTGTCAAGTCGTAAACAGCAGCACACCGAAGAAGATAAGATACGCTTCTGCTACGCCGCCGCAGCAATAAAATACTCGTTCAGTTCTTGTCCGCACAGCACTATACGGCCCCGGTGTCGCTCGTTAACGCCCGTCTGCACGCTCACCGCTCCTGTCATTGACGACCATCAACAGAAGTTTCTAATGTTGGCTCATTTATAGGATGCCTGGGTGGCATATGGTGAACTTTGGGGCAAAAGGGAGCGGCTGAGAGGACTTGAGGCTTTACCGCCAATTGACGTATGAGTGTAAGTCGATCCCGAAGAGTCCTCAGCAAAAGCTTAGCCTGGCAGAGCCGAGCAAAGCTGTGAGCCGGTTACCGAGATTGTGCCGTACTGGTTAGTCTGCGATCCCATTTTAAGGAGTCTCTAGAGAATGAGCGCTTGAAACAAGTAGGATTTACCATGCTGGACAACTTACTCCTCTCCTATGCCTCTCCTATTAGGCTTCCAACTGCTGAGAAAAGCCCAATAGGACCTGGACCAACCCCATATGACAAGGTCCTCCCATAAGCGTTCATATGAACCAACCATTTTCCCGTTTCCTGCAGCTAGCCTCACCATCTGCACCCATCTGAACTTGTAGAGACATTTCCTAACAACTTGAGGGTGAACGACTATTTTTAGGGTCATCTCAGCCCACTTCGATGACTTCAATCTCCCAGAGACATCTGTTTTCATCCCATACTCCTGATACCCACCCAGCTCGTACCTTGTCTTTAGGAACTTGAAAAATTTGCGGCGTTAGAAAAAACTTTTCCCGGTTTTTCTTTTTTCTGGTGTGACCTTGAGGTATCATACTCAGTGCCTATCTCCGAATTGGAACTAAAAAGCGAATTTGGACCAGGGCACGTCCTGCCGTTTCGGAGCTCCAAACCCCCCCCACCTAGTTCCCTCCTCTGATGCGACCCTCCCTGCACCCCCCCCTTGCTAGATTTTACCAAATTCCTATCATTTTTCTGTAGTGTTCCGGAATTTCTCAAGAACTCTCTAGTGTTTCCCAAAAATGCTTTGCTGTCAAGCAGGGAGGTTGTTCATAACACAACACATATGAAACGGGAAAAACCGGGAAAAGTTTTTTCTAACGCCGCAAATTTTTCAAGTTCCTAAGACAAATACGACCTCCCTCTATCAACAGCAAGCAAATACGACCCCCCCCCCGCTGAGAATTCCCCAAGGTACAACATGGTCTAATTCGGACACTCCCGGGTTTGGCCGCTTTGCCAAAAGCCGACGCGTAGAGTTTTTAGTCCCAAAGAGGGATTTTGTTAGCAGTATCATGTAGCCAGGTATGGAGAAACGATGGCTGAATTGGTGACGTGTGATCCTTCTCAGATGAGAGTGGATTTTTCCGGAGTTCCGGACTTTATCATGGACGTCCTAGAGGATTGGTTGCCCAGTGATCGCTGGCAGGTGCAGTTGTGCAACATCCTCTTAGTGGCTGATCGGATTATTGCGACCAATGTGACAGTTGCCATAATGGCCTAAATCAAGGTAACAAGGCCAGCATAAATCACTCGACCACTCGCTCCTGCAGGACTGGGCTACTACCAAAGAAGTCCTTTCAGAGCGCTCTCTCACCTTGAGCGCTCGCTTCCAACGTTGTCCCTGTCTTTATAGGTGAACGAATCCTACGTTTGCACAGGTCTGCACTTACCACCACAAAGATGAGAAATGTCCTAGCCAGGTTGCAGCCGTCGCTTTGATGAACCTAATCTATTGTGCTTTTTGTCATTTTGGTAATCGAGATTAGTGTGAACAGTGGTGGGGAAGATGCTGACGGGATAACGTTCCCAGCAGGTGCGATCTCGCACTTATCGGAGTCGATTATCTCACCCAAAGCCGCCCGCCACACATTCTCATAATGGATGACAAACCTTGAAGAACGATAATCTTCAGGAAGTTCATATCCCTAACGGCCATTACTGGCGGCAACATGTCAAAGCGAAATGGGGCGTATGTGTTTCTGGTCTTTTGTTATGTGTCAAGTGAGCTGAGGGAAAGAAGCAGCGACCATGAGGAATCGCATGTCATTCCGCATACCATTTGACATCTAATAAACGGGTCCTGCGAGGATTGCCCAGCTTCCAGTGGTGATTTATCACTCTCCACAACCAACTCCGAGTCATCAACTAGCTTCTCACTGAACATGTGCTGCCGCTAGCCGATGAGAAGCTGCAGCCGATCATAATGCTTGTCTTCAATGGCACCGACTGGAAGCCCCTTTGAGAGGTTCTGAGAAGGGCAAAGGTTTTCATTGCGCACAGGTTGACGTCGTCATCGGTTCGACCGGCCAGTGTTCAGGGGGTGTTGGGTGAAAAGAGCGGGGCAGCGCGTCTGTTGATGTATGACAGACAGCCTGTAAGAAACGATAGAAATCACAGAGCGGCACATTTGATCAAGATGGATGAACAGTGACAGCGCGCCAGAAGAACAAAGAGACACAGAGAGCGCAGACATCTCTCATCACCCCTTACGTACACATACGCATCAGCCAAGTCGTATACGGTCACCTGTGGGGGACTGTAGATGATTCTCAACGGAATACCGCACTACACTGACCCCACATAGTCGGACTCCAAGGTGTTGATGGCAGTTTCCAGAAGTGATTGACGTGGCTTGACGCTATCCTTAACAGCTGCTAAAGAACCCGTCTTCTAAATCATTATTGCAGTGCGTGATTGAACTGTTCGCTCCTGTCAAGAAAACGAGTCCAACATGGCAATGAAAAAAATTCATCAAAACGATTTATCATTCACTTTCCAGAAAGCCATGACTGGTTCCTATACAGTGCAGATTCAAAGCCAGTGTTTCAAGTGGTGGCTTTCTAGCAAAGAAATCAGAACTTACTGACTCTACTTCTCTATCATAAAGAATAGGGCTATTCGAAGACATTCTTCCCATGTTCCAGAAGGTTACATCAATGTTTATTGGGTGGTTTAGCGGCCATTTTTCCCCATAAACTGTTTATAGGTCTATTTCGCATTGAACTGATGCGCTCCCGAAGAGATCAACAACTGAAGATGACGTCGGTATGGTCTGCCCTCCCATACACAGACACCATCTCTCCTTGTATGTGTATTGTACGCTGCTTCACTTCTTTCATCTTCCACAAACAATGCACTCAATCACTCTGCCAAGTACCGTCTTGCTACTAACACGTCCCCCCACCCATGCATCACTCTGTCTTCTCCAGTTCCCTAACGTTCAATCCGTCGTCTCATCGGTCCCCACCCTCCACTGGCGCTATGCTCTCGCGGTGATTGCCGATTGACAGATCATAAATTTCTTGATATATGTTTCCGACGCGGTCCATCATTCTTCTGCGGATTGGGCGTTTGCTAGAGGTCCGCCCATGTCGCGCTCGATGATTGGTCAAAAGCAACGAGCTCCGCCTGTACGACGGCCTTTGATGTGCCGACATGGGCCGCCTCTTCAGCCTGTCACTCGCACGCATTCTTGCCTGCTGACATGGTATCCACTCACTCTCAATACATCACCGACTTCACACCTACATCTAGTGTTAGTTGTTTTTACTTACTATAAACTGATTACCTTTCTATTGTTAGAGTTGTGGCAGAAAAGCCGTCGATGCACACGTTAATGAAGTGTGACCTACAGCTTTTCCCTCATCATGCTCGATGAAGTATTCTCTTTTGACTTATTCAATGTTTTTTAGGCTGAACCCGGTAAAAGTCCGCTAGCAATGTTGGCTAAGACTTGCGAGACAATTGGCTTGCCGGACACACCGTCGAAGAAAAGTCCGTCAGAGAAGAAAGACGATGTGAAGAAAGCGGAAAGCCCATCTGACCGGAAGAAGGAAAGGTCACCACGGGCGACGCCCACAGCTACACGTATCGAACCGGTCACTTCGACGACGTTTCCGGGCCTTCCGAAGCCGACGTTCCCAATGGGATTCTCACCCGGTCTCGCATTCCCGTTTCCCTATCATATGATGCCATACGCGATGTCGATGTCGTTCCCATCGTTTCCGATGCCATTCTCAATGGCTCGTCCACCATGTCCGTCGATGCTTATGCAACGACCGTGCGTTACTCCTGGATGCACCTCATGTTCACCGGATATGCTCTCGTCATTTGCTGCACATCCACTCTTCTCCACCTACTCCTCGATGATGCCCTCCGTTTCCAGGTAAATTTTCCTTCTTCTTCTTTCTGCACTTCTCCCCTTTCTGGAGACTTTGCCGCCTCAGGCTTTTCCTCTTTTTGAGCATTGAGAATTAAAAGTTTTCATGTTTAGTGCATCGATGCTGCCAGCCTCCTACCAGACTCTGTTGGCGTCATCTGGTGGTCCATCGGTATCGGCGATTCCATCAACTTCTGGAGCGTCAGCGACGATGCAGTCAAAATCGTCGCCTCAGGCCAAGCACATGTGCTCATGGGTCGAGTCGACCGGCATATGTGGCAAGCAGTTCGCCTCCGCTGACGAACTTGCCGCGCATGTCAAGCAACTGCACACACCGTCACCACCATCAAGTGCCTCGTCGGCTGCTCCTGAAGTCTCAAAAACGCCCTTAAGCCGTAATAGTCTACCTCGTTTTCATCCCTATTCCAAACCAAACACACTTCCCATGCCTCCCATGATGCCGTTCCCATCAGCTTTGCAAGCGATGTACGCTCAACGCATCATGTCTAGCATGCCTCATCCTTGAATCATTCAGTTCCTATTTTTTCCGTCTTTTTTGTATAATTCTACACTCTATACGGGTTCTTTGACAGGTGCCGTTAGTGCTCTCTCTCTCATTCAATGTGTTTTTATTTGTATTTTACAGTTTCAAATGATGTTACGAGTTCGTTTATTGTTATATGCAGATGTTATAAAAGATAGTGTTTGACGAAGTCGTTAATGTAAGCAACGAGGTCATCAGCCGCTGATAAAACCCTTATCAGTACAGCCCCATCCATAATGACGACGATATTATTGAGTGATGCTTGGTGATTCATTCAACGGTTGTACATGGGTTTTTGAGGGGTAAAGGGAGGTTTCAATGGTGCTCAGGGGTAAAGTGCTCGATGATGGAGTTGAGGGAGTTTATGAAGAAGATTTATTGTGATTGGAGGGGTCGTTTGTGAGTATTTGTGCTCTCGTTCAAGAGGTTTTTGTCAGTGCGCTCGTGACGAATGTCGGACGCGTATGATTGACGATCATCCCGCACATTCAAACCACCACCACCACTACCACCAGCAATTCCTCATCCTCACCATCATCCAGCAGCGGACCCCGTCAAAGTCACCAACACAACAGCAAGACAGGGACAAGAAGAGGCCGAGTACTTGAGGGACGCTTAAGAGGTGTCAATTTGCTATAGGCGCAGGCGACAAAGGCTTTCACAATCAGCTTTGCATGCTCCATCAGCCGTTAATGACTCCTCTTATCTCATTAATCGCCTTCTCGCCTTTGCTAATTAGCGCAATTGATGCCTGAAATCACCGCTCCACTGCCCTCTCTCATCACTAAAGCGAATATGGCCAAGACAGACAGAGAATCACCACTAATCCTATCCTTTTTCCAGGTGTCTGTAATCCTATCATGACTGTAATGAGTTTTGACTTGCTTCCGAGAACGTGGGGATTACGCAGTTGGGGCCGGCTCTCCCATGAACGAAGTCTATCCCACAGAAGGGCAGAGCAGTCCCACAGACTTCTTCCACAAGTGGAGAGGCCCACAGAGCATAAAAATCTAGCAAAGCTAACCACTGTACAAGGGTAAAAACGGCTGGCAGCCGTAGTCATAGAACTGCCTTCCTTTGCTGCCCGTTCTATAAATTAAATTGAATTACTTCTCACATGGAATTATTTATGACAAATGGGAGAGAAGTTGAACAATAAATAGAGAATGGGTCGTTTACGAATCCGGAATTTTCCTTCACGACGCTTGATTGAAAGCCACCCATTGTCGTCTGGACGCTTCATGGAGATCTGATGGGATATTTTATCGCCTAGGGAAAGCATCAAAAGCATAGAATTATGCTGTCAAAGCGTTACAAATATATTGTCGCCAATGATGGTGGCTTTCAATCAAGCGATGATGGTACTCCCATGTACTTCACGAGTCTGTGAAGGTCAAGACATTGGGCACGAGAGGCCACCCATGCGAAAGGGAAGAAGGGAAACCTTTATAGTAATATGAGATTCTTCAAGCTGACCTTGTCATCCGTTAGGGGATCCCCAGAGGGGGGGCTGTATTTGCTCGTCAGGGGGAGGGGACCCCATCTGAGATCGGAGAAGAATTTTTTGATAGTTGATTTTCCTTGTTTCACGGACGCTATATAGGGGGAATTTGCCTTCGAAGAAACTTGCCGCGTTAGAAAAAATTGTCCCGGTTGCTGATTTTTCGCAGCTTTTCTGGTTCCGCGTGGTTAGCGCCCACCCCTGCTCGACCGCAAGATCTCGAGAAAAATTAGAAAATTCCCGGGAAAAAACTTTTCGGTTTAAGCGGAAAAGCCGAGTGCGTAGCGCAAGTGGAAGTTTAAAATGAAGGTGGGAGGAAGGGGTCCTAGAGGCGTGTATCAGGAGAGAATCGCGGTGTGAAGGGAGTGAGGGCAGAGGCGCATCAGTTATTTTTTTGAAAATTACCCCAACTGCAGGCGCGTGTCCTGCCTCTTCAGAGGGGAGAATTACTCTTTGTAGAATTTACCAGCCAACTTCCCTGGTTTCCTCCATACCGATCTGCCCAGCCACGTTCTGCTACCTGAAGTCCTCGAAATTGCCATTAGTGTTTTGTTCGAATAATTAATGTAAGTAGCACGATAAATCCCCAAGACGTGTAGGATTTATTTGATTAGTAGGATAGAATTCGGCGCCCCTGAGCAGGCGCTGTGTGGCGACTTTTCCAAGGAGAAGGCCCTTATAGTGCCCTATCAACTGCAATATACCGACCCTATCCCCACCGCTCCCTCACGCCCAAAAATGTCCGACCGACGCCGATGCTCGTACAGTTCAATTTGCGAAGCTTACAAATATTATGAAGCGAAGGGATTCATATGAAGCGGCTGCGGGTGCTGCATGGACGTATGAGTACACATATAAAGCTGTATCTACCGTAGCGGTGATTGGCACGATGCCAACGGAAAATTCGTCCGAAACTGCTTTCGGAGTCACGTAAGAGCAAAGGATATTTGACAGCAGTTTTTGACCGTTCCACTTGGATTTTTCGCCATTTTCCCACTATATAGCCCCGTGATACTATTTTAGACCAAGTACCAAATCGGTCTAAAATGATTGCAGGGGTGCTATATGGTTCCCTGAACTAACCATGCTTGCATCAGTTTACCATGGAATTATACTGGCATACTCATATGATGTCTGAGGAAGGAATGTCAGTTTTTGTGCAGCCTCACTTCAGGTGCCATGGCCCCGAAGAGGCTGTGGCATTCAGCCGTGTGTGACGGCGTCCATCTTCCCTTGTCACTTCGCCAACAATTACTGTAAAGACAGTCGCTGCTTGATTGACGGCCGAATGGCGGCAGTTCAAACGCATCTTTTATCTGACACATGTAATCCATCACCACCTGTCAATCACTCCTCGTCGCTCTCCTTCCCGTACGCGCTCGCTGCGTCATCTTGTGTCTGGGTCTCATGTTTATGCGTACTCGCTACACGAGTCCCACGTCCTGCGCGATGATTTGTGGATTGTCATTAATACCTAAAAGCTGTGTCCGATCAATCAACCGGACGCAATCGCTTCCAGATCGTATTCACCCTTCAGCTCCAATGGTCTCTTTAGTGACGACCGCGACCCCTTCACGCCAACGGGAGCTCCTCCACGGTTCGTCTGACATTGCATAACGAGCATCGTTAAACCCCTGTTATCGGCCTTTGTGTTCACGACTATTGCGCAACCGCCTCGTCACGGCAGTTTTTGAACTAAACGAAGCGCTTCAAGATGTCGGCATAACTACTTTGAACATATGAGGGGTCTGTAACCGAGTTTGTTCCATTAAAGGCATATGGCACGATAATTTGGTACTCGGTCTAAAATGGTAGCAGGGGTGCTGTCTAGTGGGGAAAATGGCAAAAACGAAGTGAAACGGTCAAAATCTGCGAAGAAAGACCTTCGCTCCCAGCGACTAAAAAAGCAATTTCGGACGAGTTTCCCATAGGCATCTTGCCAATGACCACTACAGTAAATACGGCTGTATGTATCCTCTGCAGCACCGCGGCCGCTTTGTCAATCCTTTGGTTTCATTTGGCGGGCACGGTGAGCGTTCAGGTCGGTATGTTGTAGCTTGATAGGGCCTTATAGAGGTACCTTCCTTGGAAAAGGCGCTACGCAGCGCCTGCTCAGTGAGCGGAATTCCGTTTTGACAGGTGTGTTAATCTACTCGTCTTAGGGAGATATCGTGCCAACTGCCTCAAATGGTTTTGAACGCCACCAGCTCGCCATGTCCCGTGCGACCATTCCCCCCCCCTTTTGATCAGGTGCACTTCTGTTTGGGTGTAATACACTTTGGTTATGCATGCAGACGTTGAGGGCAAACATGACTGTGCAGATAAAATGGTATTCAATCATAGTCTGACTTTTACCCCTGCTACATCAGAATCTACTCGTTTACCCGCCCCGCCACCCCGTCGCTCTGTCTGCAAGTGTCGCAATTTTCAGAAGGCTGTTCGATCAATCGTGAGAGTGGAGTGTCATCAATCATCTTCGTATGGATAGTTCATCATTTCTTCTCCCATCGACTGTTGACGTCCCGAAGCATTCCGATCGCTCCAACTGAACTGATGAATTGAAAGATGTGTGCTTGCCGTCGAACCGGCTAGTGATCATACTCTCGAATAGAGAGCGTTTTTCTCGCTGACCTTAAAAAAATGTGGGCTCTACTGCTAATGGAGGAACTCATTCTTAGGTGTAAAATGTGCGGTTCTCCGAGGTCAAACAGAAGTTTTTTTGAGAGGAATCTCAATGGTGTCATGTTTTGATGACGGGAGATGGTCGTCTTCTCATTACAAAGGATGCCGACTCGCAGAGGAGATAAGAGACGAGTATTTACTACGACACATCAATCTTCTGAGCGAAGGTAGATGGAGCCGGCCGAGTGCAGAGATGACAGCAGATGAAGAGGGTGGAAAGACCTGCTGGTGTCCAGATGGATCGGCCTCCGAACAGATAACTGACTAATTGTCTGCACTCGTCCTCTTGACACTTCTCTATAAACAAATTATCATGTGAACGACAACCACTCTACGGCGCCAACCGGGACCTGGGACCGGGACCTCGTCGATCATCGTCTATCTGCCCCCTCTAGATGGAGTTTGTTTCTGTTCTTGCGCAATGTCACGTCGAATTGAGACTAATATAGTATGTACGAGGAGCGTCTTATTCGGAATAGCCATTTGATTGAGGAGAAGGCAATTGCTCTGTCAGCCACATGGCTGGCCTCTCTTACCCGACGGACAGAAACGAGTCTCGCCAAAGCTACAGTTTGCACTACCTGTACTGCCATCGCTGTGAGACAGCTCCTGCCGATGTCTGTCAGGGCATTCGCCCCTTGCAGGCGTCGTCAGTACCGCGAAAAGATCTGCGCAATTGGCCGCATCAACGAATTCGTCATGGTCATCATTCACCTTCTGACAAGAAAACCTGCGACAAAGAGATGGGAGCGAGACAGATTGCGAGATATGCGTCCGTCCGCGTTCTTCCCTCCGGCCCTTTCTATCAACAACGACAGAAGCTCTTGACAACAACCACACACGCAACAGAAGGCCCAGAGGCAGTTCGGCAAAGGGGGGGGGGCATTTTGCACTTCTGCTACTTCCATCGACGTGTCGACCATCTAGAGAGCCATTTCGTGAGCTTACAAGAGTTGACAGGTTCTACCATGGTGGCTAGACGAGCTTGCTCAGCTTCACAAGAGTTCACAGGTTTCACCAGAGTGAGACTTGTAAACCGGAACTAGTGAAGCAGCGAAAGTGCAAAATGCCCACCCCGCCCCCCCCCACCGTCGCCGAAATGTTTCCCATTTAGTATCTAGAGCAAATGATCTTGAAAGAATCATTCATTGGCCAGCTAATTGTGTTACTGAGCAGTTCCTGAAGTGTGCAGTACTTCAGGCAGCACTGGTGATTAGGAAATGGTTCACGTCATAGTTATCACGACCTTTCGTTGATGTTTTCCCGTGAACTCTTTCTTACTTCCGATATTCATTTGCATCCGTACCATCAATCCATCATCTTAGAATAACATTTCTCCATCTTAGCGCCCCCGAAAACCGGTCTCACCGACGATTTGCCCACTCATCCCAATACGATGCCAACCGTCTCAGGGACGCTGCAAAGAAAAGAACCAATTGAACACATTGTACACAGTTTTGCCCATCCCGAGCATTTCTCCCTGCCGGAAGCCAGCGGGAGACTTCGCCAGAGAATTCAGTGCTTGAGTAGAACGATCCGCTCTGATAGTAGCACCCCTAAATCGACATTCCTTTAGAACTTCAAGGGGAGACCGACCATATCAACCCCCCCCTACTGCTTTACCAGTTGTCTCAGTGAAGTGAGAATTGTGTGAGCCAATATGTGGCAATGAGTTGGTGTTTCGGAGATAGGTGGAGGGGGGTAGGGGTTGAGATGGCTCGTAAGATCGCTCGTAAATGCATCGCGACGCCCCATAAACTAACCATCTCGTGGCTCATAAACCTCGGAATTGTACTACCAGCGGTATCCTTTGCCATCAACACAGACACAGGTAGCAAAACATCGCAATAACGATGATCAAGGGGATCGGCGCGTCACAATCAGGAAAGCGAACACCGTTTTCTGGGCGTTTTTCTGCCCATCTAACCATTCCCCCACATTCAAATAAAACCTCGAGGTGGGCCATGGGGAAATGGTCAAGATAATGGCGTATTTATGGTAGAGAGCGGCCATATATTCAGTTTTCGCTTTCTATCACCAAACGGGATGACTACGACTTTTTTAGCCTTGGGAGGGTCATTTTGGCTCGTACAGCTTACATTCAGCGTGAGTATGTACTGTATTTGTACTTATCTGCAACCTGACCAGACCTACTCCTGATTTTCAAGGACCGAGGGTTTTGTCTTCGTTTCATATGGCATACCTAGGAATGAGGTGCCCGAGACTCCACGCATACAAGCACGGGGAGGAGAACAGTGAGTGGGGAATCCCTCACGATATGCTGGTGGGCGATTCATAAGTTTCGCAGGACAATTTGAGAGCGTATTCAGTTTCGCTTATTGATTCTTCAGGGAAATAGCAGGGTTGCGGTTTTGATTCATCAACGTCTTATAGCCTTTGGCAGACCTGCACAAGTCATTGTACATACAGTCTTGTCCAATCCGGATGCTGGGTGGGGGAGGAGAGAAGGGTCAGTTTTAGAGTTGGCGCAGCTCCAACTCCCTTATCCACCAGTTGTTGAAGCAAGCAAACAGCCCCAGCCTTCACATCCTTCCCTCACGACACGCATAACGAGACTGCGTCCTCAGCTAGCGAAGCTGCGCAGGTCTTGGCAAACCTTTTCTGCTCGCTTAGGGTTACTGATAACGTCTTAAGAGCACTTTCTGAGATATCCAACTTGGCAAGATAGAGAACCATTGTGTTCCTCACTGCCGCTTTTTTGCTGAAGCAATCAAGAGAAGGGTGAGTCAGCTGGGTTTTTTTTCAGATTCCGCCCTTCCGCCCATACGATAAGTATGAAATGGAAGTATAATCTGTGCTATCAAGTAATGCGAACTCATGAGGAAACCCCATATTGATGAAGACCACTTTGGTTTCAGCCGCTGCTAAGTTCCTTTTCGGGATGCGGCCACATTATAACTCCATTCAGAATCACAATGGTTTTTGAAAGTAACATAGTTGGTACTACTGCTGTGGCCAGCCGATATACGAATTAGTGCTTATATCTTTCCAGACGAATGTGATCCACTTTACCGTCTTCCGAGAATAGAGGGCTTGGTTAGCCTGAGCGGAGATCCGGGATTCGACCCTCGGGCGGCGCACGTGATGAGCCAGCCAGTTGCCTCTGTACCACCTCCACCTCAGAAATCTTGTGTCCGTCTTGATGAATAATGCAGGGCACAGGCAATAGGCACAGCACAAACGCTGGTCTGTGTGACAGAAACACGACCGCGTCCACGCGTGCGGCTCAGAGGTGAAACCTAAAAACGTCCCAAGGCATCGGATCTGCTCCCCTACGGGATGGCCAGACCTTCTGCATTCTCTCCAGGGCCAGCAAATTGGCAGCATACTCATCTTCGTGGATAAAACACTGATTTGTACATCGGCTGGCCCCGCAAGTCATTGTATAGGCCACATCGCATTCAATAAGCCACTACGATTCTGAATGGAAGTAGAATGCATGCCGCATCTCAGCAAGGGATTGATTAACGGCGAAGACCTTATGCTTTTGTCCTCCTGCGTCCACGCTTGGAACGATCCCTGAAGCAAAGACTTCCGTCTGTCTACTTGACTGCCAAAACGATCAGGTGTGCTCGGTGTTGGAACTCCATGGACTCCGCAATAATGCGAGCTCCAAGGTTGAGACATGGAGGATAATTTGCTCTAAAATATCATTATCCCAAAGCAAAACACCAACGTGAGGAAAACTTCAGCGGAGGTGGTCTAACAACAAGTGTAGCCTACCATTTACCACTAGTTACCAAGCTCGCCGTGTGGTCAAGTCACAAATCGGCCACTGCCCTTGTCAACTATGCCCTTCAACTGAATTATCCAGGGACGATAAGAAGAACATTGAGATCTACCTCGGCGGGCCTCATTAGGGAGTACTTCATAAGCCATTGTATGGGTAATAGTGCGCTGAAAAGTACTGCAATACCAAATGCTCAAAAGTGCACGGGAATGGGGCTGGAGGGTAGTGATACCCAGTGCATAGTCCGCCCGGGTGCAGCGAGCGGAGTATGGTGATAGCACTTGAGTACCACTCAAGCACGATCCTTTCCAATGGTACGGCAGCTGCGGAACTATGTATTCACCTCGTACAGGGAAAGGACCGTGTCGAAGGTAAGGGTATAGTTTGTCCCCAAACATCCCGCTTTGGTGTACCTCCAGATCGACTACTCACTCAATTCCTTCTTCATCTCATGTCTAGTTAAGGTAGATATATCTGACTTTCCCAACTTCTCATTTTGGGTTTTCAACCCCCACCGAGCACGTTGCGCAGAACGCCGACCTTCAACTCCACTGTTATTATGTTGATACGAATATATCATTTTCAAGCGCAGCATGACCTTGCCGGTCACGAGCCCTAAAACTAGATGCCTAAACGCGTACCTTTCTCATATGTGGTAATAAATATTCTTGGCAAAGGCCAAGAAAAATGCACTTTGCCCGTCGATTCTTGGAAACATTAACTAGTTGTTTTACAGGGTTACTGCAATGCATTGATACTCATTAGAAAGGCTTAAACGCGTCACTACCTAGGCTGCTTTGCAGCTTCTTAGCTGCGGCTTAAGATGCTTTATGCCCCCGGAGGTGTCATTTTCGGCTTAGCTTCGTTATTTTTGACCTGACAATACCACGTGTTTTCTAGGTGAGAAGGTGCAGTGACGTCGGCTAACCCGTGTTAAGCGTCTTCGGTGAGAAGGTATTAGAGAGCAGACTTGAGACGCTTAGTCTTGCTGGGAGGTGTCCCTTTCGAGACACAGAGCGCCCCTTCCAGTGGTGAACCGAAGGCAATGATGACTTCAAGAAGAAATGTGGTCATCCACGATCAGTTTACGTATGGAAGACCCGTTCCTTTTTCAATACAAGGCAAAGACAACATAAATCCCATCGCAAGGAGCTTGGAAATCGCTGACGGGGGCCCAAAAAATGATGGGAGGCTCTTGGGACCGCGCAACTGATGAAATGCAAAGGACGTATCTTGGCCAGAGATCTCTTGAGGAAAGGCGCGTTTCAAATAAATGCAAGGAGTTTGGTAGGTCTGTTGTGGCCACACGCAGAAACACTCACGTGCAACACATGGAAACACTTACGTGCTTTATTCAGACCCGTGGTCAGCCGATAAACGCCACTTTGAAGAATTTGTGAAGGGTGGACTATTGCTCAACGCAAGGAAAACACTTCTCACTATTGAGTAAAATTAATAGTCGCTCTGTGTCCTCCATGAAGAGGTTTTAAAGAAAACCGTGACTTACTGGGAGCAGAACAACATCCAGACGATCATCCAACAGGGCTGGGCTCCTGCTCATGGAGCGAAGTCAACAATGGCGCAGACTGAACGTCGTTCTCCTAGCGGTTTTGTCATTGGAAAACTTGTCTGTGGGGCTTTATTGAGAAGTAGTAAAAGAAGAAGAGAGTCGCTTGGGCACCTTTACGTAAACTCTTCAATGAAAGGGCCGGTTTCGAAAGCACCGATGATTTTATCATTTCGCATTTGAAAACTTGTTTTGAAAACACCTAAAAAACTTTTAGGGAGCGCGGTTACTTATCTACTTACTGGTCAGTCTGCATTTTCCGAGCATTTGTCGCCTTCCCGGATCGGCTTTCGCCCAGGCCAATTGAGACTGCTACTCTCCATGGACGGTTAAGTGGTACCAGACAGGATTTAATCACTGACTTCTACGTCAGCTGTTGGTCGCAAGTCATGGTATAGGCCATCACGCATGCAGTAAGCCAACACTTTCTCAGTGCAAGTAGAGAATGCCTGGCGCATCCCAGAAAGGCATAGCTCGGATGCTCGATTCAAAATCGAAAATTGAAAAGTCAATCGAAAACTTCATTTCTGAGCAGTATCCATAAGCGACTTCCTATGAGTCTTGGCACGCTCCTTTTCCGGGTGAGTCCAAGAACTTCTTTAGCTCGAAACCAAGATTGTTCACCACCTTTATTCGACTAACGTTTCGGCTTTGTGGCCTTTTTCAGAGCCTAAGCTAAAAAGTCGAAAACGTTCGAGGATCCATTCAACCGAACACTATTCCATCTCACAGGAATTTTCAGAAAAGGCGTAAACTGTTAGGTTGTCCGAAAAGTTTTGAGAAAATTTCATGTTTCAAGTTTGAAGAAGTGTAGCAAGCAAACGCCCCAAAATAAAATTATATATTAAGTGCTATGAGAAAGAGAAAGAAAGAGAAATGCTTGTAGATTAATCCTAATGCTTTTGGTGCTCTTCTCCATTGTTGGTATGAGTTGACATTACCTGAAAAATGTGCTAGCGCACACGACTCCCAACTCCTTCTAATTCATCTTCACCTTCGTTCTGGCTGCTCTTTCGGTCAAATCGGGAGTGAGGTACCGTCAGCAATGCTAGATAAAAGGCGCTAAAAAACCATCTGAGCTGGGAGGTCAATCGGTCTCTTATATGGAAGTCCAGCCTAGATGTTGCATACGAACCCGCACCCTCGGTACTCACTTCATTCTAGCTCCACGCAAAGCAATCCCGCCTAAACATTAAGGGAAATGGTTTGGACAATGTTTATCATAAATTTGAATTCCCACCTGTTATTGTTATTAATAAATGTTAAATGAGCTGGCTGAAATTCCTCAAAACTTTCCGGACACCTTAATAATAACAATAAGGCGTCGTCACGGAAGCTCTGGGATCGGACTTTTAGTATATTCATTCGAACAAAAGTGGTCAACATCTTCGGTTTCAAGCTGGAGAAGCCCGCTGATTCATCTTTGAAGCTTAAAGGCAGTTGCCACGATAATTTAGTGCTTGCCCTGAAATTCTAGCAGGGGCTATATAGTGTGAAAATGGCGAAAAAGAAAAGTGAAACGGTCAAAACCTGAAAAACATTGGTTTGTAATGATTTAAACGGCAATATCGGACGGTTTCCACTAGGCATGTTGCCAATAACCGCTACGGTAGGTACGGCTGCATGTATGTACTCATATATCCATGCAGCATCACGGCCGCTTCATAATTTACTTAGCAAATGAAGCAATACGAGCGTCAGGAACGGTCGTCCATTTGTGGGCGGGCGGGCGTTTGGGTCGTAATGTTGTGGCTTCATAGGGCCCTTATAAGGGCACCTCCCTTGGAAAAGGCATTATGCAGCGCCTGCTCAGGGTCGCCGGAATTCCGTCCTGCCAGGACACGGTGAAAATCTCATATAGGTCCGGAAGGTTTTATTCTTAAGTGTAGCGCACAAAGAATACGAATGCAATTCATTCCAAAACGGCCCCCAAGTGTTCTCGACATTAATCTTTCGCTGTCCAAGATCCAGCTCACGTTTCGGAGAACGAACGTTGAGAAACTTTTAACGATTTGTACATTTGTACTTTAACAAGTTTAGATGTTTGATTCCTTAGATTCATCGAAGTAATATGAATCTGGGTCGATCGTTTACCACGAAGAGGTTGTCTCGACGGCGGATGTCTTCAATCTGGAAAATAAATGATCTCGTCTGTGAGTTGTGATACTGGAATGATGAATAGACGTTGCAGGGGGCAGCGGAATGGACGAGAAAAGATGGCGGTAGATTTAGTGCTCGGTTCCCACACTGTAAAGTTCGGGTAATTACTGCCGAGAGACGTTCTAACAAAACAGCCTGCTGCCTACACAATTCAGCTCTCCTTTGTGTGATTTAGAGCCACGATTTGGCGATTTCGCCTCTTCCGTGGTCGCTGCTCCAAATGACTCCTAGGCACGGCGCGGGTGTTTGGCGGGCCATAAGTTGTCGGCCGAGGCAAGAGAGAGAGTCAGACGGGGGCCCGACGTGTACGGTGCACATCTCGGATGATATTGCTGAGTGTGTGATTTATTACTGGATGATGGATGCGCGTTCCTGCACTGCCAAATATTTACGAGTGATTATGATGAATTGTCTTGGCGCGGCTGTGCGGAGCTGAGGAGTTTTGGACGACGGCAGCAACGACGGGGGCCCGTCTCCTAGGCCTTTTCCCGAAGGGATTGAAATGCTAATGCCTCGGTGGATGCATCTGAACATCACCCGAGGCAATGGATGTGAAAGATGTCAATCCACAAAGAGTGAAGACACTTCTAATCACTCAAATTGAGACAAGGTCAAGTGAATGGGCGAGAAATTCCGCTTTGAACATATCTCTTAGAGAGTTCGGAAACCCAACATCATATCTACTCCCCCCCCCTTCTTGCGAGCCTTTCACACGTTGAATAAGAGCATGTTGAGCTATGCGTGAACATTCTGCCTTGGACATTACTCGTACTCGCAACTGTGCTGTCAAGACATCACAATTATGAACTGCACTAGAAAGACACCGAGCGATTACTCTTTGCTCTCGGATGGGCTTTTCACTGGGTTTTTTCACAACAGAATAACAATAATGATGTGCACATTGTGGTAAGCCAATCAGCTAATAAACAGCGCCTCTAAGATGACATTCACGCCATGAGGTGCCACGAGAAGCTGCAGTTAACAAAACAAAACACACCACTGCAATCTACAGCATTACAACATGCAAAAAAAGACACTTGGAAGTCTTGCTCAACTTTCCACACCTATGTGTCCAGACCTTCTTCTTGTGTGTTCAAACCTTCCTTAACATTAAAATAAAAAGGATAAAGTCTTCGCCGTTGATCAATCCCTTTGTGGGATGCGGCACGCATTCTACTTCCATTCAGAATCGTAGTGGCTTATTGAATGCGATGTGGCCTATACAATGACTTGCGGTGGCCAGCCGATGTACAAGTCAGTGTTTTATCCTCCCAGACGAATCTGGTACCAATTTACCGGCCCTTGAGGTAGAAGGTTTGGTTTGCCTGGGGGGAGTCGGCCAGGGATTTGAGCTCAGGATGGCGGTTGGTAAGCGCTCCACTTGTCACTACACCACCTCCTTAA
>MU920361.1:0-11570 GCA_036418165.1 Cooperia oncophora
CATGGCATTCCATGGAAGCTAAAGTATCATAAGTGTAGGAAAAACGGGGAGTTTCATCTGAGCAAAAATCCAGTTTCGCTGAAATCCTGTCCTGCGAACTACGAAGTGTTTCGGGTTTCATTCCTGCACCTCTCCTTCGGGGATAGCCGTTCAGTGCTGCAAACGAGTCCTAGGAAGCCAGGGGAAATTGTTAGGTCAGCATTGGTATTCTTTCACGTATATTTGAAAGAAATACGAATAGAAGAGTAAAAAAACAACAGGCCTAGAAGGGCGCGGGGAGGGGGGGGAGTCGTACCGAGCCTCCTTTTAGGATTGGAGTTGTACGGACTCGAACTGAACCCCAACGGCTTTCCGTGCATTTGACACCTCCCCGACTGATTGCAACGATATCAACTATGCACTGGTTCCGAATTGATAGCAAAGAGTGACCAAGTTCTGAAAGGAGAAGGGGAGGGGAGGCACTGGACCAAGCCTCACATGACACGATTTCTCCATCGAGGAGATTGAAGTGGATTGAAGCGAACGGCTGTATACAACCAACCAAATATTCGCTAGCATGAGTGTCTTGAAGTGGAAATGGCAATCAACAATTCTAACTGGTTGATATACTAGTAGTAAAGCTGTGAGAAATGATTGCGTACACTTTGAAGCTATATATTGAACGATGAAGAGTTGAAAATCGAGTAAAATATACGTAAGTAGCATTGTTAACGAGCTGTCTATAGATTGAATGTAATGAAGAACATGAGCAAAGAGAAAATGAGAGTACACTCTCCATGGAATCCATCAACACCGTAGTGTCGTTTCTTTAATTGCATTAATTGAAAAGGGCTTCTATCGTGGAATTTCGCCAACATTTGAAAGTACAAGTTCCCATTTTTCTCAACTGCAATTCCAGTAACTATTAGTTCATCTAATGTGGACGCTGTAGCTGTATTCATGTAATTCGTACTCTAAAATAATTTCTGAAGCTGTCTATTCACAATTATTTCCTTGTGAGAGCCATTCCTCTCAGCAGCAACATGACTCGGCAGGGCACATCATCGGTGGGGATTCTCCGACAGGGGAGGGGGTCGTCGTATTTGTTCCAAGAAAATTTTTTTGATAGCTGATTTTTCTTATTTTACGGATGCCATAAGCTATAAGAGGATTGGGTCGTATTTGATTATTTTTGAGAGAGGGAGGTCGTATTCGTCTTCTGAGAGGATTTGCGGCGCTGTGAAAAAATTTGTTAACTTTTCCGCGGTTTTCCGTTTCGTATATGTGCTGTATACCCTCCCTTCCCCTCGAAAGCAAAATTTTTGGGAAAAAGTATAAAAATTTTTGGGAAATCCCGGAAAGACTGAAAGAAGTAGTAGGTATGATAAAGAGGGGTCGTATTTCCTAGCGGTTTTCGCCCATTTCACATATGGCTAACATGCCCTCTCCCCACCGCAGTCGATCGTTATCAGAGGAGGGAACTAGGAGGATGGGTGGGGGGGGGTCGTACAGGACTCGACCCAAAATCCCGCAACTTAATTACGCCTGTGACTCGGGCTTGGCGACACTACCACTGTGGAGAATTACTTAATCGAGAACTTAGTAGACTAAAATTGCGGTTGGTGGAAATCATATGACTACAAATGTGAAGGCAATAGGTAACTTGTCTGTAAAAGAAAACAGCAGAAATCCTTCCGAAAAAGCCCTGAATAAGACCTTTTTCAATCTAAGATTTGTAGGAATAGGCGAAGGAAAGAGAGACAAGACAAAATGAGCACCACCTTGTAAGCAGCATGCCGGCGTGGGTCCCCTTTGCACACCATCATCGTGGGTGGGGATTCCAACAAGGGGGGGGGGGTCGTATTTGGGAAATTCTTTGTGTAGTTGATTTTTCTTGCTTCACGGACGCTGAAAGGGGAGGGACGTCGATTTGATCGTCGTTGGGCGAGGGAGGGTCGTATTAGCGTTCTGAGAAAAATTTGCGGCGGTGACTGGTCCGTGACTTTTCGCGCTTTTCCTAGCTCACATGTGGTGGCCCCGCAAGTTTGGGGTTCAAATCGCGGGTCGACTCCCGCCCAGACCAGCCAACCTTCTGCCATCCGAGTACGGTAAATTGGTATCATATCTGTCTAGGAGGATAAACAGAAGAAACGACCTTGTACATTAGCTGGATCCGCGGAAGTTCATGGTTAGGCCAATATAGCATCCAGTCGCCACTTCAGTTCTGATGGGAAGTGAAATGCGTGCCGCATCCCGCAAAGAACTGATCAACGACGAAGGCCTACTACCCTTTTTATTGTTCTTATGTGTACTCTACTGTATGTATAGTATTATTTGTTTTATGATGTTTCACTGTGTAATATTATGGGCTCGAAAAGAATGCAAGATTGAGGCAGACATTACTCACAAAAAAGTTGCAGGTGGAAACAACAGGAATTTGAAATGAAACTTTCTTCACCCGAATGGATAGTAGAATGACATGAACATGCACGGATAGCCATACTCTTTGGCATGTCGTTTTGTCCCAGCGCTTCTGCAAGGTACATAAATAAGTAAAAATTATCGAATAAATAAACAAATAGGCAGTTTCAAGACTTGGATGTCATTGGGCTAAAAGACAAATCGTCACATATCGGCAATCATTCATACTAGTGACAACGATTGTTCGCAATTGACGGCAATCACTAACGTAATTGGACCACTCTACGCTTGTTAGAGCAATACTAGTGATAATGCATGAAAGAATCAATAAAAAGACGGGCTATGATCATTCAAATACAAAATAATACACCTAGTTACTGTTGTAATCTGAAAGTCATCTGCGCCAGGAGAAATCTTTGAGATTTGATGGAATTTTTAGTGAACATTCAAAGTGAGGGGGTGGGTGGAGCTCGAAGAGTTGCCTTAGTTTCCGTTCTGCAGGTGCCCTTTAACGGAACTGAACGCTTAGTTATATCCTCCCTTTGTGCTCATCAGTAAGAGAAGAGAGGAACAAAGAGTTTCAAAGTAGTGTAAGTCCACTCTGCTGGATTTGTTATGAGTGACTGAAAGTGCGTTGAATGTGCAATTAGAACGAGCACCTTTTTGAAAACAGCATTCACTGCTATACATATGGGGCACATGATGAAAACAGTTGTATACTTGCTGCCCCCCCCCTCCCGTGACTGGCATAATTCTGTGCCTTAGCAATTTGCGGTGCGGTTGCACACGCTGAGGTTTCACGACGCCTAATCCAGCTGTTTGCCACCCTCCTACTTCCCCATACTGTCTAGTCCCGGTCGGTGGTGAACGCCGGTAGACGCTGGCGGACGCTGGTGGACGCCGCTGCGAAGTATGAACGCAGCCTTACCTTTGATAATCACGATAAATGCCCATCATCTGGCAGCTTATCGATAGCTCTTTCCGGAGCTACGGCGATTGCGATGCGAAGAAGACGCCGGACTCTTCTTTCAGCTAACACAGATTATCGGATTTTCGTTTTCCAGGGCAAAAAAGTCTACCGTTGTGCCGCTCCCCCTCCCCGTGAGTTCAGGTATGGACGAATATTTCGAACAAGATTTTGGAGCGAATACAGCGTATATTAGGTTTGCAATCCTTATTTGGGCTACAGCGTCTCAGGCTCGTAATGTAGCCCACCAGCGATCCACTAGGTTTCAGCGTCCGGCAACTTCAAACGACCTAAGAAAATAGAGATATCGATCCCTCCCACAGCGTTCTTCCACCGAGTGTAGAAGTATGGGGAAGTAGGAGTGTAGGAAACAGCTGGATTGGGGCGTCGTGAAATTGCGGCTGCAACCGCACCGTACAACTAAATACGACGTAGATTGAAGCTGCATTAATTACTGCGATATATAGCAATTTGCGGTGCGGTTGCACACGCTGAAGTTTCACGACGCCTAATCCAGCTGTTTGCCACCCTCCTACTTCCCCATACTGTCTACTCCCGGTCGGTGGTGAACGCCGGTAGACGCTGGCGGACGCTGGTGGACGCTGCTGCGAAGTATGAACGCAGCCTTACCTTTGATAATCACGCATAAATTGCCCTGCATCTTGGAGCCTTATCGATAGCTTTTGCAGAGCTCACGGGCGATTGCGCATGGGCGGAGAAGACGCGGTCTCTTCTTTCTGTACTAAACCAGTATGGGATTTTCGTTTTCAAAGGGAAAAAAATTTGGGGATATATAGAGAAGGTGAATGGGAGGGGCGAAGGGGCTGAGCTGTGGGGGTTGCCACCTTATTTTGGAAACTAGCACATTAAGATACATGTCTGTCAAAATTGGCCATCGTAGTCGCGGAAGAAAACCTCAAGCAGCCAAAAAGAAACCTTGGGGGTCGAAACAAATGCAGATTTGTCAGATTGGGCGCCATACAGGGCAAAAGCCTTGCTTAAGTTATACTCCAAATCCCTAGCATGTGGTAGGCGTGGCTGCATACACTACACACACCAAGTGACGGCGATTGCGCTTTAAGAGATATTTTCATTTTGGGACAACTGTTATCATGTATTTGTCCAACATAGAAGAAGAACCAGTTGTCTCAGATTGAAGTATCCCACGAATAAGCCAACCTACTCCATGTTTTACTGCGGTACGCAGCCACGCCCATTGCGTCTCAGAGATGTGGAGTGAGTTTCACGTCAGAAAATGATAAGGTATCGGCGTTAAGGCGCAAGGTTGCTCAAGTGACTCCGCTCCGAGTTGACAGATGTCTTACCTATCGCCTTCATTTGCATGCTCTCTCTCATTACTTTCTCTGGCCTCTCCCCCCGATAGCCACATCGATTCCTTGTCTTTCGTTACCAGAAATAGGATCTTACTTAGGTCGTTGTCAACGGTTTTTCTTTCTTTTTTCCCCACGAGCAAGTCAGCTGGGACTTACAATTTTTTCTCAAGCCCACTACGAAGTTTGAGCTGGCTCACTGCGAAGTCTGCCTTTGAGGAATTCAAAGTTGCGCCCTTGTCAACGAGAAAAGTGCCAATTGGCTGGTCATAATTAGAGGGTTGATGGGAAAACTGAGAAGCTGTTAACAGAAAAAAAAGTGCAACAGACGGCTCTACCATAGAGCTACGCTCACGCTCGATTTGGCTGAGACTAATTACGGTAAGTGTACACTCCTTTCCAATGCCTACACATCACTTCTCTCAATTAGAAGTGAGACGCGCTGGATGAACTCATGGAGTCAGACTAATGACGTGAGACTGAGAAGCAAAACTAAAAGTGCAACATAAAATCGCTTCCTGTTTTTTTGGTTTGCGTGAGTAAAAGATGTGATGTCTCTAAGTGTACGCTGAGAATGACCTGTGTGGGAAGATAGGATATCACTTATGAAATTCATGGAGACGATTAACAGGTAACAAAAAAATGAGTCAATAAAATTCACAGGAAGAAGCGACGGAGGAGGGTAAGAGGGCGAAACGGAAACTAATCGAATTCTTTGAATCACCTCCTTCTAATTCATTGAAAGAAAATTTCATAAGGGATAAATCAAATAAACAACATCCAACCACTTAAACGTACGGTCCGCGATCAGGTGAAGAAGTTGAAAATATGGCGTCGGGAAGGTAGCATGGTCCGGCACAAATATCATTGTACCCGTTTCGCAGCAAAAAATTGTAAGGGAGGGGCGCTATAGCGCAATATAGGTTCAGTGACGCCTCCTTTTCTCCAGTGACTCCGCCTCCAGACTCCGCCTCCAAGGTCCTCCTTTCAGCGTTCAGTGAAAAGAAGCTGCAGTAGGGAAAGCTTGAATTCATTCATTTTCACGATCGCTAGAGCATCCTATCGGGAATTCACTGTCGTAATAGAGAGGCGTAGTGTTGGAGATGGACGATTGTTGGGCATCTCACAAACTGCGGGCTTGGAATGGCGGTTCTATCTAGGGCAGGCTAATACATGATTCTCCATGTCTTTTCTCTTTACTGCGAGATTAGTCAGACCCTTGCACGTCTTAGCCAACCCCTATCCACTCATCATTAATGCGCGAAATGATCAGCGGGCATATCCATTTGAAAAATGTGATTGAGACATTTTATTTACTTTCGCTAGCTTCTTGTTTCTTCAGTTCCTCACACTCGTGATACCTGTGAACTGTAGTGAAGCTACGACGGTTACAGGGCTCTTGTCCACCGGACCCCTGCGAGCGTCCAGGAGAATTTTCTCCTGCCATCTACTGGCACAGCAGTTGAAGGAAGAAGGCAAAGAAGGAGAGAATAGAGAAGGAAGAAGGAGAAAGGAGACTCAACGGCTGGCAAATATCTTGAGACGAGCCACAAAGACAGGGAAACCAAAATCAGGGAAACGTTTCCGGCTTGATAGCCCCGCGAAACTCTTCGGCATGGCAATGAATGTGTGGCCCTTTTGAAGAACCTACAGTTCTTCACAAAATAACCTGTACAAACTTTACTAAGCGCCATTCCATGGCTTCAGGGAGTTCACAGGTCTCCACGTCGATGGAACAGCAAGGCTGCTCCTCTTTATGCTGTTTCAGGCCCTGTCAACACCCAGCAGCTACTTGGAATTATGTTTCGCTACTTGCTACGCCTAGAATATTAGTTCACATCGAGAGCTGAACAGCTGAGCTTCACAAGAATACGAGAACTACATGGCAACTACAAGGCAACAGCGGCTGAGAACAAGCGGAAATGACAATATCCGCATTTACTCTTGGTGGCTTCACCATCATTGTGCACACAACCTTTAAAAACACTAGGGCATGCGCGATCGAGGCACTTGAAAGAAATAAAAGCCGCACTGCGCACTCGCGAGCACGACTCTTTACGGTTTGCTGAGAATTTCAAGGTTTCATCGTGCACGCCTACACTCCTCCCCTCCGATCCACGCCCACTCGCCCGCGAAAGTTAGCGGCGCTGCACCCTACTATCGGGATCACTGTTTTTCTATAGTAGATGTTTTTTTGGAAAGGATTGAAAAAAGGCAGCAAGTAGGATGATTTCGGTGAGGTGTAGATAGAGTGTGAGTACCGGTGATGTCATCCATAGCTCCACCTCCACCCCTTCTTCAACGGTATTCGACGGTAAAAGTTTGGGAAAATTCTTTGTGAAGTGGGTCAAACAAAAGCAAAAAGTTGGAAAGGCGTGGTCTAACTTGACCAAAATCTCTTACAACACAGATGCAGTGTCCTCACGGGCACATCGATTAAGTTGATGACTTTGGTCGAGTCCGATACTTACGGCCCTCCCTTAGGGAGGTGGCTTTGTATCACCCCCCATGTCCTGCTCGCCACCACGTTCGCTCCTGTGATGGCGTCGACAGATGCTCGACAGGCAGCGAGTGCCATATAATGTCGACAACGTGCAAAACGCGCAAGGGAAATCGGCTCATTCTTGTCCTACGGCTCACCATCACCCATCCTTACCTATCTTTCTTAGAATTAAGTTCCACCAGGAACAGTTTTTCCATTTTTCCTAGAGAATCTGCTGGGCGAGCTGAATGGGAGAGTCTCTACGAGATCGCTGTTTTCCTAACGGCCGCAATTTGTCCTCAGATGCAATTACGGGGCCCGCACCCTCACCCAAAACAGAGCAAAATAACGACCTCTTCCCCCTTAACCGCTCATGGAACAAGAAAAGACAAACCATCAAAAACAATTTTCTCCAGACTTAAATTCACGACCCTCTCCCCGCAGCGACGCAATAACACGATCCCCTCTGTTGGTCTCCACGGAAGTGATGTTGCCTATGGGCCCTGTCTCCCTGATGAGATGACGAAAGAAGAGCTTCTGAAAAAACGCCGCAGCCATGAAAACGACTAGATCTCTGTCTATATGGCTGCAAGAAACGAAACGGTGCCAACTGAGGATCACAGAATTTCTCAGAAAAGGAAGTAGGTGGACTCGTTGAATGATACTGACGTAATCCTACGAACAGGGTAGTTGACATTTGAAAGTTCATGCATGAACGACTCGTACACTTAAGTCTGCCCAATGTCAAACATCACTAGACTTCATATCCAATTACCAGTTAGTAATGAATGGATAGTAGAAATGCTTTCATAGCAGATTACCCGTATTAATCATCCAATACAAGAAAGTTGAGCAATTATCAACTGAAGCATTCCTCTCAGACTGGCTGGTACCAAAGAACCTATCCTGATGGAAGGATATGTCTAGGCGATAGAAATGTAACGCAGCCCTTCTAACCGCTGTGCTACTGCCTACAGAAAGAATGGTAGAGTGTCTATTTCTGGTTATCAAATGAGATTACACCCATCGAAGAGAACGCTAATAAGAGGAGGCGTAAAGACGTGTTCGTCAATGTTGGTGTCAATTCCAAATAATTACGCCGTTCTGATGCTATTCCATGGTTCCTTTTTTCGACGAATAGAAATGTAATTGAATTGTTTTCGATTGTTTACGCTATCCCGTGACCGTCAAGTCCGGAACCTACACTTATAATGCTTTTAAAATAGAAAGCGCTTCCGTTTCCGGCGGGGCACATGATGCGTTGGGGATTTTGGTTGAGTCCACTGAAAGCCATCCGACTTAAACTGTGTACGAATGAAACTCGAAACAGTTTGCAGGTTTACAGGGCATCACTCCAGCAAAACTGCTCCCTTCATTTATGGGTGTGTTTGGCTTGAATAAAACATTTCGGGGTTCTTGTACGTGTGTTACTTTAATTAGCTGAAAGCTATACGGCCCTGACTTGAAACAGATCGAAATGACGAAATCAATAAGGACTATTTGCTAGTTTATATCACTGCTCGTTGTTTAGTTTTACTTTTCGACCATCTACGGACTCAACAATTATGTCAACTTGTGAATACTTTTAGTTGATCATTTTGATTTTTTTTGTGAAGCTACCGACACACTTGCTTTGTTTGACGTTGACTGCCCCTCCCATTACGACCCCCCCTCCCCCCTCCAATCCTCAATTGCCAAATACGACCCCTCTCCCTACCTATTGGGAAATCCCCGATGATGCGCCCTAATCTGGTGAGTGAGCACAAAAAGCTCAAAGAGCAAGCAATTACGTGTGGCATACAATTAAGAAGTTTTGTGTATATTGCGCTTTCGGCAAAAAGTGGAGTAAAAACAATTAAATAAGATGGTTCACGAGTTAAGCTCATGAACACATAGTTCAGCAAGCTTTTTAACTCATTGCGAACCGGGGGCTACCACAAGGAAACAAGTCGTCTTGCTCGATTCCACTTACGCTCCAGAACTGGAAGGAAGGAAGAATTGGAAAGCATAGGAAGGAAGGAAGAATTGGAAAGCATATATTTCCTAACTAGTAAAATATAGAAACCCTGAAAAAACTTGCCGCGAGCATGCACTGGTTTCGTAAGCACAGCAGATACTAGAGGCTCTGAATGCCTTTTGAATGAACTCGAACTACATACACTTTTTTCGTCCGACTTTACAAATACTAAAGGGTGATGAGAGCCTTGCTGTTCGCATTAAACCTTCAAAATTGAGAAAATAATGGCTCAGTGCGACTCAAATACAGTCCTCATCATTGCGGATTGTCAGAGGCGGCGTGAGCAGCGCGGTTCAAGTCCGCGTTCGGCGCCCTTGCTTTACCAATGGCGATCGGGTAGAAATCGATTTATGAAGGAAACAACCAATGATGGAAATGCCGCAGGAGTGGACCGCTGATTGCGACCCGACAATTGCGGTGATATTAAGTGTAAGTCCTTTGCGATCGTTACCAGCCGTCCTACCAGTGAAAAAATCACAGAAGAAACCGTCGAAAACGCCCCAGATACAGCCCGATAGCTTCGCGCATTAAACGAGCATGCAATGAATAGAGAACAAGCATGCAATGAGTATAGACGCAGAGACACTCAGAGAGTGAAGCAGATAAGCGGGCGGAAGCCACAGAGCCATCTGAAAAAAATCGACTGCAAGTTCCATTCTTATGTTTATAGGCACCAACACTTTGAAGGCAGGTGGCAGGATAAATCACCAAGACGTGCAGGAATCATACTCTTGGCAAAACGGATCTCAGCGCCCTTGAACAAGCGCTGTGCGGCGCCTTCCCCAAGAAAGTGCCATTATAGCTACCACCCTATCAATCTGCAACATACCGACCCGTACGCCCACCGCCTCCGCCCGCCCACAAATGTCCGACCGATGCTGATGCTCGTATCGCCCGCTTCATTTGCGACGTACAGTATGAGCCGAAGGTATTGATATGAGTGACCACGGTGCTGCATGGGTATATTAGCACATACATGCAGCAGTATATACCGTAGCGGTTATTGACACAATACACAATGCCAACGGGAAACTCGTCCAGAATGGCATTCCGAGTCGTGTAACAAAGGTTTTTTTCGTGGTTTTTACCAATTTGCTTCGCTTATCACCATTTTTCTCCACTATATAGCATGCCTTATGCCTTTGAGACTATATATATGGAACAATCAGTAAGAGGAGCGTCACTTGTGCTTTATCGTTTTTTTTTCAAAGACTAATCATAGCACTTCCGAAATGCACTCTTCCTCTGTCCCCGAAAAAATTTCGCCTATTCATGTTTCTGACGAGGTGTCATAAACAGGTGACTGTTCTATCACTTCACTCTAGGAAACGGGCATCCAATTAATCTCTTTATGAAGGTCCTCTACATCTATGATAGTCGGAACAATCCCTTTTGTTTCAAAAGTGAAGCATTAAAGCGCTTCTAGAGCAGACTTATGGTTTTCTTGAGAAAGTTTGGACGGCTCTGCTATTAGAATAATTTGACATAAAAAACAACGAAATCAATCACTAAAGCAGAGACAGTTAGGCGGTTGTCGTCTTAATGGGGTATCGCACGCTCTCGAGTTCTATTCAGATTCGTGAAAGCGCTCACGACTCCAAGGCAGCCTTTCTATTCCTTGAGACAAGCCAGTTCTCATTCAATCAAACACAATGATCTGACGAGACGACTCACTTCATAGCGTTTCTAGCTAGTGGGCGGGCTACCTCCATTACTGAAATAAAGAATGTAATTTTTGAGAGTGCTGGAGCTTTCTTCGTGGGCGCCTTCAAAGCAATCGACACGGAGGAGACTAGAAAGCGAATTCCTTCCCAGTTGAAGACAGTCCAGGCTCGAGCAACTCGTAGGCGTCTTCCCTTGGGCAAGTAGTCCGGCCCTCGCTCTTTATGATTATCCCACTTTCGCGAGTAAGTGACGAAAGCGCTGTGGCCTTTATAAGTGGCATTCCTGACGCCTCCCTAGTTGCCCCGCCCACCGAAAGTTAAAGGTTATTTTTTGTCACAGGTTCAGTTGTTACCCCACGTCTTCCGTTTTTTTTCTTGTTTATTGGTAGGTATTGAATGACCAGGAGAAACCATAATTGAGCTTCTCTGCTGGCATAGAACGAGCAGATCCGGAGAACTCGCGCAGAGATGCTGCCAGATCTCTACTTAGGGGTTCTCCATCTTTTATTTTCTTTTTTTTCTTCCCTGGAGAGCCTTACAGGTTTGTGATTGAGCGCCACTATCCACAATTTATACTCAAAACCTGAGATGTGGTAGGCGTGGCTGCGAACTTCAACTGAATGTGGCGCTGGCTGCGATTTTGGAGTGATATTTTCATCTTGACACAACTATTCTCTGTGCAACAGAGAACAAGAAGACGGTTGCCTCA
>MU920381.1:4220-14502 GCA_036418165.1 Cooperia oncophora
TCAAACAAAGCAGCTTGAACTCGATGGTTGTCACATTACACTGAATATTTGGGACACAGCGGGTCAGGAAAAATATCATGCGTTGGGACCGATTTACTACAGGTATGTGTCTATGAGCGTATTATTCTGAAGTCAACACACTCACCATCTCTCTTCATGTGGCAGAGGCAGCCAAGGAGCGCTACTTATTTTCGATATCACTGATCAGCGTTCCTTCGAACGGGTTTGTTTGTGTTGTTCATTGCGTCTTTAACTGTAAAGGGAAGATAGAGAAAGAACCGATCAACTCTTTTTTTCACAAGTGGAGTTGAACAGTTCTTCCTCTACCATTCCTCCATTCTTTATACAAGAGTATATTCCACTTTTCATATCGAGCATGCCGTGTAATTCAGGCAAAAGTGTGGCTCAAGGAGTTGCAAAGAGCTCTAGGAGATTCTGTCGTATTGATGATCGTCGGAAATAAGTTTGATCTGGCCAGGAACAGAACTGTCACCATAGAGGAGGCGCAAGAGTGAGTGACTGTTTTTATATAAAGCACCTCCCCATGTAAGACTCCCAGTCATCCCTGTCGCTTTGCGTCGTTACGATATTGCCGTCAGGGCACGTCCCTGCCGTTGAGGAGATTTTGCGATGTACGACCCTTTCCTTATATTACCTACCACTTTCCTGAATTGAACCAACTCTCTACCATCCTTTTTTGGAGTGGGGGGAGGGGTAGGATGTAAATACCGCGTACGTGAAGGATCGAGAATAATCAAAAAGCGAAAACATTTCCGCAAAGAGAAGTGCGAACTACTCACTACAGTACCAACTACCATTTCCGTTACTGAGGATCTCCAGCGTACGACGTGTCCTGATTCGCCTGAGGAAGAGGCGAAATGGGCCACTATTTTTCAATGTATATATGACATTTGGTTTTTCATTGCATACAAGGTTTGCACTTGGTTCAATGACTCAGGGCTATGTGAGGTTTCTGCAGTCGCTTATACGAAATGCCCGCAGTCTAATCCTTCTGTTAGCCCCTAACCAACCTTTCTGGCATCATGATGATGAAAAGCCTGTCTCCTTTTTTAAGTTTGTTTTGGAGAAAAACGCTTTGCACACTTTACAATCTCTTTTCAATACAGAACTTCTTATTTGAAAATTGTACCTTATATACCAAAACCTTGCACTGTGGGATTGCTATTCATGTTCTACGTCCTGGCTCGATATGTTTGTGCTCTCTAAACTCTTTTTTCAGATATGCTTCCTCCGCAGGTGCGATGTATGAAGAAACGTCCGCTAAAGAAAACGTTGGTATCGAAAATGCGTTTGAGAGGCTGTGTAAAGGTGAGCGGTGATTAGTTGTAATTTGGTAATTTTTAGCACCACAAACAATGCTATGTGAGTGGGGCGGCATGAGCCCCCTTGGGCTGCCTAGCTGTACTGGTAAAGGGCAATTGGTTGGTTCAGGAGGAAAACAGTAAACACTGCTGTCCGTCCCTCCTGATACCAATGCGACTGATCGCGACGTTACCAATTGTAAATATTATAGTAAAGGTCACCTGCTCAGCATTCATCAGCTGGCGTGGGTTACATTACGGGGAGTGTAGTTCAGCCCTGAGTCGAGTTCATGACACAGTCGCAATTGATCCCTGCCGAACTTTAATCATATCCTGGAGCTTTCGGCTACCATGTTGGGAGATCTGGAAATCTGATAAGTGACCATGAGATTGATTGCCACGTTGAACTATTCATATGAAAACTGCTTTTTCGTTCAGCCATTGATCTTGCTGCTTGCCCAAAAGATTCGTCAAAGAATTGATCGCCTGCCGATGTTACAGCGCGGACGGTCGTAGGAATTACCAACTGGTGGACGACGAAACCCGCCCGAAAGGCGTAAATGCTGCATAAGGTAATTTAATACTTACGAGTTTTCATTTGACCTAGTTCGAAATCTCCTGCGGCGTGCTGACCGCATCCAACCCTCCATTTAAATGTAATGAGCAAGAAGGCTTGTGTATACAGCAGCGCGTGGCTAAACTCGGGAGTGAATGTGATTCCCGAAATATTGTTGTCCTGCTTTGACAACAGTCCATCGAAAAGATATTGAAGTAGAGTTTATTCACACTGTGTTAGTTATACGAGTATTTTTTTGACTGTAAGCGAATTTTATGTGAATTGCCGATTGGGGTTGTAAATGCACACTCCCTTTGAAATAGAAAAATCCGCTAGTGATATGTTAAAATTGAAGAATGTTTTATCTGCAGCTGTGTTTGAGACGTATTGCTTTTGTTGGTGGGATTCTTGAGTAGCCAGAATACTGTTGAGGGTTAATCAGAGCCCTGTTTTCGAGGATTCACCTTTTACTCAATGGTTATGTTGTTCATATGATCACGATTACTGATTATTTCATATGGTTATAAGGCTGGACGAAATGTCTTGCGACACCTCTTGCAAACCTTCAAGTTAAATTTAGTTCGTTGAACAATGCTTCTAGTCACCATAATAGTGTGGACAGGTGCCCATCTTTCGGACAGTTTCTTGATTCCCCTGTTTCGGAAATGCGGCGACTACGATGAGAAGAATAGTGCTTCGATGTTGTTTCGATTTCAAATTTGTTGCCTTTCACTGGATAAATTCGCGACCCAGAACCCAATGTTGTTGGGCTTTAACTTTGCCACATGCAATCACAGCGCTGTCATGAAGTGGAAAGAAATTGGACATCCACGAATTATTTCGAGCGTAAAGCTGGTCTTTATCGAGGAAAAGTGGTACATGTGATGCACTCGTCTGCTCCCTTCCCTGAGATAGTTGATCCTCGTCCTCTGCTCAGACTGCAGTACTAGCAAAGGAGAAGGATATCGCTATCGCGGGCAACCAGGAAAGGGTACTGTCTCGTCTGGCCATGTTCTTTACTGCTCTAGCACACCGCTTGGGACGGAACATCCAGGAATTGCGCTAGCGCGCCGAGATCAAAAGAAGCATTTGCTGCCGCCTGTGACGCGGGCGTATAGAGTATAGAGATTTCGTGCCAAACCAATGTCATATTCGTGATCCAAGCACGAGTAACCCCAGCACGCAAGATTACACCGATTTTGGTGAAGAAGGTGGCGGCACGGAAATGCCGCCAAATTCTGCCAACATAAAACGAATTTATGCTTCGTTATAAGGGCAGCTGAAACTAGTCCCGTATGCGTTAAAAGACGAGAATTTCGCTGAGAAACGCGGTAATATGTGCCAGCTCAAAAAATTTAGTGCGATATCCGTGATAAACACACATCTTTATGGGCAAATTTCAGCAAAAAAAAACTGGTTTTGGGACAGTAATAGTTCAGTAGTGCTTTTTTCCGAAAAAAACAGCAAGTTTGTTAGATGTGTCGCCAGGGTTTGTCCAGTTTGATAGTAGTGATCTTGTTATTTTCAATGAACCACAGCTGTTTACTTGTGTGCCGCTGAAGGTCTTCTTAAAACGGTGCTTGCAATTGCGAAATATGAAGAATGACAAAGAGTCCCATTCCGCAGATTCTTTGCCGGTCAGTTTGTCATGTACTTTTCTTGAGCACTTGCGTAATACGTTGTACTTATTGTATGTCTACTTTAACTGCAAATTACTTATAAAGAGCATACGTTTTCTAGTCGACTCTTTCTGTTGATATTTGCTTTATTGAATAAATTTTTGGAAGATTCTTTCTCTACTGCTCTCGAAGATGATGTTTGAACTTAACGGAGCACTATTGCCAATTATCATCTGTCCACAAAGATTTGCGGTCATCGAGGAGTACATCAGTTTGCTCGCATGCCTTAATTACAAAGAGTTGTGAGTGTAGCTGAGAACACGGTGTGATAGTCCTTGAGTAAAGTTCCTCCACTTCCTCTTACAGTACCGTGTTAGGATCCCGTCTGACCCCCTTTCCGACCGTCCACAAGAATGGGAAACTGCTAATTAGATTACAGGTCATATCTGTAGCTTTGCAGCGCCATTCCAATGTACGCCGACATCACAAAGCTTCAACTAACATAAAACACGTTTGTTTCTGTGCCTCTGGTCAAGTCCATTAAGAGATCTAGGGAGACTGCGGGCAAAATGGGAGCCGCCAGTTCACGGGGTAGAGTATCATCACAGTTATGTACCCTTCTGGATAACCCTAGTACCTCAAGGGTTTTGATTGCTCCAATGCTGATACCCTCAGGGCGTATAATAGGGATGGTTATTTCCACAGTTACTCATTAGGTCGGAACACAAGTTCAACCCTAGAAGAGCGCAGACGATTGGTGTCGGCAAACGCCCTCAGGGCACGCAGCGGTGGATTTAGAGAGGACTCGGTCCATGTGAGATTATTCAAGAAAAAAAAAGCAGCTACAGTGATACAGCCAAATCCACTCTTTGTTATCTTTCCTTCGTTCTTCAGCTCTCGTGTAGTCAGACCAGAGACGTTTCGAGTAATCGTGGAACAGCTTGACTGCGATGAGTGCTTAACCCGCCTATGCATTTTATTCGACGTCTGCGCCATGTACGGTGAAGGAATCGTACCGTGTACTCGAACGAAATTCATGCCGTGTACTCGAAACAGAAATCAGAGGTGTGGTAAATATTGTAATATTAATAGCCACAAATCTAAGAGTTCCGCTCCCGGTGAGCTCTTGAAACCAGCATTCTGTCGTACGGTGCGAGATTAACAGAGGAGGACTGCCTCAGGATGTCTGTCAATCGCGGAGTCTTGCTTCTCTTCTTTTTCTTCCCCATTTCTTCTTTCCTTCCTTGATTTCGTCCCTTTCAAGTTCTCGGCTAGAATATGCAATGAAGAAATACCTCTGGGCCGTTGCAGCAAGTTCCGAAAGCCATTGCAGGAGGTCTGCAATCGCGGACTCTGATCATCGTGCGCGGACATCGCACGCGACATCTAAATGGACGAGCTTCAGATTTTGATAGGAAACGCGCGGTCCTCGGACATTATAGTATCGTTTATTGGTAGAAAAACACTATATTAGCGTATATTACGGTATATAGCGAATATTAGAGTTTCTATTTGTGAAATTTAGAAGGCTTCTTTTTCGGTTATTGAGAGACCGCACGACCGTAGAATTGTTGGTGTTGCTATCATGACCAATCTTTGTAGAGGTGCAACGAGATGTTCCGTGCGTTGCAATCGGTTCGCTCTCTCTCAACCTCTGTGGTCAACAAGCAGGACCTCGTACAGCAGGCTTTCATAAAGAAGATTCGTGAGTATGCTCAGAAAGGTGGAGACCTTTCCAGCTCGGATCCTGCTGTTAAGAAAGCCCTCACCGTTAGTTTCTTTGCCAGTTAATTTCTGTATATTTGTGGTGAAGCCTTTAGTTTTCAAAGTGCTGTTATTAAAATATTAAGAACCTGGCCTCCTTCTGAAGTTGTTGATTCGGTATCTGGAAAAAACCGTAGCTTTGACGGTTGTCGAGCTCATTATTTATTTATTTGTTTCTCTACTTATGTATTTATTTGGTGCACTCATAGGCGCGCTAGTAAAATACATTGACTATATTAAGCCAATATTATTATACAGTCCAGGCTTAATTGTTGATGTCTTACGGGTCGATATTGGGGAGGGTAGCGACCCTCCTGATCATGCTATCCAGCACACTGAATTTCCGCCACTGGCTGAGCTTGATGCCAAGGCCTACTTCTAACGTGGATGGGAACCTGTGAAAGCATTAACCAAGTGTGGGGTCCCTCATTCGGCTAGTGCTGTAATTGTTTCAGAAGTTTTTGTGAAAGTATCAACAACTATGAGCTCTGCATTTAGAGGATTTGTTTGGCCTGGCTTACTTGTGGGGTTGAAACGTTGAATAACTTGGAAATAGCATTGAATTTGTTCAGAGAGATCTCAAAAGGTTTCCCAAATTATGCTTCTGGGCTCTTTCGGAATGGATGTTCACTCAATGTTCAGTTACCGTCCTTTTTATCAGTGCATTTTCCAAACCTGGCTTCTTCACATCCAGTCGCATACTTCGTCATAATGTTTCCTATCTCTACGTCATAATGTTTTCTATTTCTACGTCTCTGCACTAGTTTCGTTCCTGCCACCCTCATTCATCATAGCGCTTACAGTGACTGAGAGATAATTGAAATTTGAAGCTGTCAAAAAGTATGTGTTGGCTTCCGTGGTCAGCTCGCGGTCACTTCCATCCTAATTGAGACTATACAATGTTCGAATTTTTATTTTCATTTATGATGCACAAAAAAATGGTATTTACTGCTTCAGTATAACATCTTCCACTAAGTGCCAGTGGTAATGATGGTCAGGGTCTGTGAAAAATGGGTTACAGGGCTTCTGTCAACAGATGTTCATAAGGTAGACAAGTATTTTCTCACTGCATCTTCCAGCCGAGCCTTTGAAGGAGGGAAAATTAAGAAAGAAGAACAACAGAAGGAAAGAAAAGAAGTAAAGAGGAAGGAAAAGGAAGGAGGGGGAAGGTTCACGGTTGGCAGATATCCTGAGGCCTTGAAAATCATCTTCCTCTCTCAGCGTAAAAGGAAATGTGTGCAATTCGAAGCATTGCTGAAGTAAACAGATCAATTTGGTCCACATAGTGACGTGAATTTCACTGTTTCAAAGGTCTTGATTTCTTTTGGCCACTTATTTGACTATTTGGCAGCACTTGCACTTTACTGCTCAACTATCCGAAGCTCGATAAGGCGCTTCCTTGGGTGCTGAAAAGGTGTCCAAATGAGATTTTAGCTCCTAACAGCCATCTCCCAGTCATTTTGAATGAGAACACCATCGCTATACAGCCCGCACTCGAATTGAGCTCTTTACGCAACTTGGGTCGCTACCAAGCATGAATGGTATTCGCACCAAGGCCTGAATTCCCATCCGGTTCGCTTTCCAAGGATACATTTTAGTAAAATTTTGAAAAGAGTGGAAGCGGAGAGTTTTCAACATTTGTTCTGAGAATTTGTTTCTAAACAGTCTTTAAACATTTACCAAGTGATTTGCAGAATACTGGTATTTATTGCGAATTTAGGACGAGCTGAACCGACTTGCTGCCAAGTTCCAGCTAGCTAATTCTGATGTTGTTGGCAAACTTCCCACCAGCTTTGAAACCCCGAAGGTAGGATTTGTGTGTTATTGCACCGTACGAGCTTCTTATATAATTCTGTTTACTATTTACCTTTCAGGTTGACTCGTCTGTGCAACAGCTTTTGGAAGGTAATCCCTCAGTAAAATGATCGAAGACGTGCAAAAGGAGAAGGCTGATTACTTAGCTGCCAAAGAAGCAAAAAAAGCCGCTGAAGCCGCTCGCCTCGCTGCCCTCAAGCAATAGGATTAAATAGTATGTATGGATTGTAGCCGACGTTGGGAGAATAAATTCTGTCTTCTATTCTACTGTTTCTTGTTTACACAGCTTTTGAAAGCCCAAATATTTCCTCTCATTATTCACTTTGATGGCAGATGTTAGTTCTTATGATGAAATTGATGGCGTTTGTATGTCCATCTTTACAGCGATTAGCTCTATTCAGATGATAAATCTCGTTCGTTTTTCTCATATCGATTGAAAGTGAGTCCTAAATGTGGGGGAGAGTCCGAACGTCAAACTTTTCCAGCTCTTCGTCGCAGGAGTGCCGATGTCTGCCCTGCAGATGCGATACTAAGACAGCTTCTTCCTAGTATAGATATGGGCGCTGGTCCACTTGTTGTAGAATTGGTTGCAGTGTTCATCCTGACAGCACTACTTTTGAATAAGGTTTGCGTTCATGTGATTTTTTTGAGGGGCTTTGACCCTGTTAGAGATTGTTGGAGAACTAACTACTCTTTAGTGTATTCTCAACAGCAGTCCAGGTTTTGTCTTTCAGTTTGAGGCAAATTAGCTAGAGCTTTTTAACCCGACAAGTTGCGTTGTGATTATTAAACTCCAAGATAGTTTGACTATTTTGAGCACAACTGTATCGACGACCAAATTTTGGCATGCCAAGCCCCGCGCTAAAAACAAGCGAGTGTGGTATCCATGTTCACGAGTTAAACTAACCCTGAGGGCTGTTTTTTTTCCAAATCTGGGGTAATGTCGGCGAAACCCGGTTTGATTCCGAAAAATGGATAATAATGGGTGAAACCGATGCCAAACATTCTTGCATTATTGTCGATGTCGTGTGGAAAATGTGGTTTCTAACTGGTTTTATCTTTCTACATCTGTTTCTGTACCTACTTTTGCCGCTCTCCGCTATGCAGATCTACAAATTACCGTATTACCTGCCTGAGTCTTGTTCGCTGCGGATGATGGGGTATGTCCGCGCAGCGTTTAGCACGCCACCAAATCCGTGCCATACCGTTGTGTCAGCGGATTGGCCGTAAACAGATATGATTTAGTGCTGTCGCTTGCCAAAAAAAGAAACCGGTTGGTGTTTTGCCAAACGCGGCCGCCTGAACACGCCTCACCATCCGCAGCGAACCAGACTGCAGTTGGCTATCCATACTATGTCTGAAAATTACACCCTGCTTGTTTCTTGTGGGACTTGACGATCTTTTGGAGAACAGGGGAAGTTCAAGAAGCAGTCCTATACAGTCTGCTGCCGTCCCTTCCCCTCCGCGATGATCCACATATTCTTGTTCTTGTACTGAGTGAACAATGTGCATATTTCTATATTCCAGCATCCTAACTAGTAAATACATTTTTCAGTATGCTGACTGGCGTCGTCACCAATTTATCGTCACACTGTCAACGTTCATTGGTTGGTACTTCTCCTTTATAATTATTTTCGTACTTCCGCTGGATGTTGCGATTGTAAGTCTTTTCATGTTTTGACTTATTGATTTTATACTGAACGACATGGTTTTGGTAACTGCTAAAGCCTGGTTTACTTTTTCAGACGTTCTACAACAGGTGTGAAGTTGAGCATGATCGGGCGTTGAATACAACAGGTTTAGAATCCAGTTACTGCGAACAACCTGGAGGCTACGTTCCTGATGCTGTTCTTCTTTGCCTTATGGAGGATAGTATATTGGACTGCACAAATTCTTACTTGGTCTGTATGCTTCTGCTATAACGTTGATCAATTGTCCCAATAGGCCCAACGCAATTTCCGGCGTTGTTCGCCTTGGGGAGGGGGGCATTCAAATGACTCGTTGTGCGAAACTGGTGCTGTCGAATGGAGATGAGGTGTTTGGTGGAGGATAGAGTTCGGGATTGAGTGAGCCAATTTTTGCTGGTGAGAAAGAAATTTCTTACTACAGTAATTTCGGTTTTGCATCCTGATCCTTTAGCACCACCTCCACCCAAGGCGAACAGTGGACATTTTTCTTCCTTCTCTGCGGGATATGCCATTCAGAATTTGGGATTTCACGGAATTTTAAACTCTGAAACAAGAAAACAAATTAGCACGAAGAAACAAGAAACAGAAAACACGAAACTATAGAGCTCAAAAATTAAAAGAGACAGATGGATTGCAATGTTCCCGAAATGATATGGATGAGCGCACGACTTTTTGAGGTACAATGCTTGCCGAATATTAGCTTGCTAGGAAGAACCAGAGAGTGAAGCCTTCAGCTTTCTGTCCCGAATCTCAAGTCAGTAAGAAATATTTATTTAAGAGCAAGAAGATTTCAGTATCATTCGGATGATCATCGTTCAGTTGTTATACAGTGGTCCAGTGATATTGATGAAGTATCTGAGACGAAATGATACGGGTCAAAAAAGTGCCTGTCATCTCAAAACCAGCAACGACGATAAAACTGTGGGTCGTCCCTCCAAACAGAAAACGTGAAACGAAAAGGGACCTAAAATTTGAGGAGGGTTTCCCGATAGTAAATAAAAAATTTCATAGACTAGGAGTAAAGGCACTACTCCACGTTCAACATCTGCTGCGAACCTCAAAACTGCTTGTAATACGCAGTCATTCCAGGAAGTAGTACATCCCGACATAGACATAGTGTTTAGGGAGAAATTGCTCACGTCGAGCAGTATTGCAGAGCATCTTAAAACCATCACCAGCAATCAAATGGCAGGTCATCTCGCTGAATAAAAAGCTCGAGACGAAAAGGGATGTACGGATTGAGGAAGATTCCTAATAGTGAATCGAAAGGTGATAGAGACCAGAAGTAGATAGAAGATAGAAGACAGCATTTCAAATTCTAGCTAAATAAAATTTCTGCCTACCGAAGTGGCATACTGCGAAAACATTCTTCACCTCGCTGTTGTGGGGATTTTTTGCAGTTACTTCACTTTGTATCTCATCGTACACACTTTTTTCAAATTTTTTTCGAAAGTTTTCGTCTCATCGGAAGTGGTCGGTCCAACATACCAATGTTCTGCCGTGCTTTTGGATTACCAT
>MU920415.1:15615-37440 GCA_036418165.1 Cooperia oncophora
GAGTTTTTGTGACATAGCCTGGAATTTCCTTGTGAATAAGCTAGTTTCTGTCCGCCCTTCTAGGGACCACATTACTAAGGGAGTATAAGCACCCCACAGCAAACCACATCCGAATATTTACAACCACAGAAATTCATTAAAAACATCCACTAACAGTAGTGGAGACTACGATTTCCAAAAGTACACTAATTAGTGCGATGACAAATCATAATTAGTGCGAGACAAATCATACTATGAACAATAATAGCACACTGTGACATCATTAATGTATGGTCACATGATCACAAACCTGGACATACGTTATTTCGCAAATATTACGCTTCATCTGTGGAAGACTCCGTTCGGGGTTGTAGCACGGTCAGCCACACACCAACCATAGCCAAACGCGCTACTTGTCTGAGCCCTCTTAATTCGGTTGTTTCTCTAACTGCGCGTTTGCTGCAGGATTTTGGTACGCAAGTACAGCACCTTCAGGATAGGGCGGGTGAAGTAGTGAGACCGCCCTTCAGTTCCGTCCTCGTGCTTTTTCGAGCGGAGAAATTTGGCACGCTATTGCAGACACGGGCCCATTCACATCGCACATGGCATGGACTGTCCTCATCAAGGCACATCATGGTTGGGGATTTTGCTGAGTCCGTACGAACCCCCTCAGGGGTGGCTTGATACGACCCCCCTAGTCCCCTCCTCATCAAGATGTCCAGCGAGGAGAGGAGAAGTATAAGCGCATGAGAAATGGGAAAATCGGCCTTAGATTTTCTCAACTTCCTGCAACTTTTTCCGGGATTCCCGGAATTTCTTACCAGGAAAGGTCAATAGGTCAGCCTGGCCATTTGCAATGAGATGCACATCACTGTACTCATCTTGACACGGTGAACTCAGAACTGTCTTCAAAATTTGCAGAACGATTCTCTGAGCGGAGTTATGGAGGTTTTTCTTTACTGTGACGCCGGGCGCCGAAGCGGCACATGTAGTGCGGCTCACAGCGCCCTTCGCGCAAAACAGGTATCATATCCGTGTTCTGGGGGGTCAACTAACACCCCAAGCGGCACGCTTAGCGAAATCTAGACTTCTGGATTCAAGCTTGTAGGAAAAAATGGGGTATGGAGCTAACAGTGATGCTACGATACACAACTGGTGTGACTGTCTTCGGACCGTGAAATCAACTGCTTTAGTCATGGCATGCCTTTCGCAAACCAACAGTACCTGGCTTACTTTATTTTGTGCCCTTCTGCATCATTATTCATTGAACTATCGGGAGGAAAATCCGTTCTGAGACGCAGTATCAATAGATGGTAGGATGGTCCAATCTGCTGCTATTACCCACATGGAATAAGCCGCGCATTTTTACAAAGTGAGTCGGAAAATTCAGATTCGGACTAGAACTTGTCCTGCAGGCATTTAACCCCAATACCGGTCATAAAAATATGAGCGAGTATTTCATTGCAAAAACACCTTTGTGACAATGTAGCTTAGACGAAGGGTACAAAGCAGAAAAGCACTCTCTAGCCACAATGGGTACTAAAACTTCTCAGAAAAAAAAACTGATTTTTCCCCTAAAAACATCCCGGTAGTTGCAACTGCGAGCAGAGATGTGTTAGAAGCTCTTGTCGGCTTTATGTTTTTGGACAAAATGCAAAAAGAGCGTGACCTGAGCGCCAGAAACCCATCCGCACGATGTCGCCTAAGAAACCGTTTCCCTACCCGTTGCGCTCTGTGCTACCCCGTGACGACTTTCGTAGACGACTCCATACATAAATGTAAAGACGCTTCCACGTTCCCTCGCGATCGCATGTGAAACGACCATGTGGGGATAAAACCCTCCATAACTCCGTTCAGAGAACTCGTTATGCATTTTGGATAGAGAGTTTCTTGCGCTTCACCCGTGCCCACAGGCGCGGTACGAAGTGGTGCAGCTCATTGGAAATTGGCAGGCCCACACTGATGAACCATCATCCTGGTATCAGACTCTTTTTCCGAAACAGTGGTGCCGGTCCGAGACCGGCGGTATTGGACAACTCGATATCGACAACAGGAAAAATCACGTAAAAATCGGCAGCCTCCTCAACAGGCTAAACAAACAAGCGACCCTCTGCTCCCAAAACAGGAGGCAAATACCCTACGCATCCTGCCCCCCGCCCCCTCTTAATGTCGCCTTAAACAAGATCAATCAAAAACCAAAAAATTTTTTTCTCCGAACAAATACGACCTCCTAATGTGCCCTGGCCCTTACAAGAGTGTACAGATGGTTTTCGAACTGGTAGCCAAGGCTTGAATCATTACTTCAATGGTTGACGTTCCAGGATTGCCTTTTGTAGCTACGGTGATTTAAAGCCACAACCGACATTCACCACATGTGCAGATGCCTTCCTCAGAAAAAGCAGTTCGTTTCGCAAGCATATGCAATGATCGCAGGTGCGCGTGGCAAAGCTGATGCCGCCTAACGTCTACTCCTACACTTATGGTCATTTTTATCCCTACTAGTGCGGCTGCTGCGCTACCAGCTCTTTTCCGAATTGTGAGAATAGGGTGATAAGGGAGAAGGGGAGAGATTTAGATAGGTAAGAAGTCCAGAATGGAGTCATGAGCCGTTTTAAGCATATCCTATCCTAAGCATATGTTATCAAGCTTGCAGCTATTGACATTCGCATACTAAGATAAAAAAAGATTATCCGCTAGGCCGCGTTCATGCACGAAGTGTTTGAAGAAATGGCGAAACTGCAGATAGAAAGTTCACGTATCTATTTGAAGAACCGCAGCTTCGGGAGAAGTGCGGAATCTGCACAAAAAAAGAATTGTATAGTTATTGATAAGAAGATATGGGGAAACTGCGGATAAAAGAAAGTATATGTATCGATTTGAAAAACCACAGAATATCTACGGAAATGCTGAAACTGAACAGGATCGGTATTCTCCCATTGATAGGTCTAAGCGAACATTCCTATTGAGTCGTTGCCTAGCATTTCAGCATTTCTCCCAATTCCAAGTCGAGAGACGCACTTTATGCTATCCGCAATTTCGTCATTTCTTCATACACATATATGAATGCAGCCTTAGTCACGTTCCTACGTTTAGAGATAACTATGGAAAGGATCGCATCCTATACAAGGCGCTTTGGCATTTACGTGAAGAGGACGAGCACATTTTAGCGGCACTAGCAAGTGCTACGACGCATTAAGCAGCCTGTCATTCGAAAAATTTGATTTCCCTCCACATGCCAGAATCTCTTTGAAATTTTTTTCAAACCGTAATGTGGATGCACGGCACCATCCTGCCCACATTACGGCTTGTTTAGAAAAGCACTCTCAGTATTTAGCAACACCCATGGAAGGGCGCCAGTGAGCTTAAACTCTCGAGGGAGTCTGATCGCCTAAGTTGCTCACAAAATTGAAATCGCATTGGTGAAAACAAACATAGATAGTTCTGCTTTAATAATGCCATAGATGTGCAGAATTTTTCCACAAGTTTTCCTTTGCTCAACTTTCTAGCCCGTCAAATAGGTGCTAAATGGCTCGTTTGTGAAAAGGGCTAAGAAAAAAGCACAAACGGCTTTGTTTAAGAGTGGATATCCCGATGAGTCCGATGAGATCTGTTTGTTGGCATAATAGCAAGATCTATCACCCCACCCTTACCTCGGTCACGTCACTTTCACGATTCTGATAATATATTTCTTTCATTTCCTTCCTTGCAATGTTAAAGGCTGAGCCCGCACTCAAATTTGATGAGTTATGCGGCTCAAATACTTATAACAAGGTAGCAAGTAACCCCTTAGTAAAGAAAAATCAGAAAGAAATCATAGGAAAGGCTCTATATAGAACCCCTTGCTTAATGAGGTTGTACGTGCTCAAGGCGAAGAGAAGGTGCGGTCGCACGAGTTCTCACTTGTTGATATCAGCTGTTTTCCCTTATCACCTCACTCTCACCACTCGACGTGGAGAGAAGCAGCAGCGAAACAACCGCACCATCAGATAACCATTAGGAATGAGTGGAGGGCGGTGCCAATGATTGTAGGTTGGGCCAATGAGAAGAACGACGGCATCGTGGGCTCTCACTCGTTTTTGCGCCGCGAAAGTGGTGTAGTCGCTGCCTCTGCGAACCTGGCTACCTGCTCACGAAGGGAGAGGGAGGTCTCAACTGAACGCGGACGCTGCCTTTAAGCATGATATGTACGATGCTACGCTACAGCGGAGGGTACCCTGCATCACAAGTTCATAGCGCCACGAAAGAGACACCATCTAGTAGGGCCTGCACACCTTATCGAAAGGAGCATGTTTTCTTGTCGGGTAACAATTGTATAACAACTTAACCTCACCATTTTATCATCTTTCAATTTTTTCATAAATAAATTCAAACAGTCGGACCACCCAGCTAACGCCGATATCTCCTTCTTCTCAATTTCGTGACGACAGACAGACGCACACACGCACATGACTATATATAGTAGGATACCTCGAACTGATAATACAACATGGATAGGATCGCAAATCGGTTAGCGGTTGAGCACACTCTTTTCCTCTTATCGCTTTCACTGATGCCTTTATGTATTTGTTTCCATCGCTGGAATGTGCTTCTGACCGTGCACATTCTACCCTCATCACATCGCACCCCCTCCCTTCCGGCACCTTCCCCACTAACCCCACATCACCCCACTCCCTCGCACCATCCCTTCCCTCTGCCCCCCCCCCCCGCACGAGCTCACGTCCAGCTGCCACGCCAGCAGCTCGTGCAATGGCTCGGAGTGCGCTAAATGGTTGTCTTATATAGTGGAGGATGTTATCACAATCAAAACATGGGATTGATACATCTGCACCAATTGGCTTTAGACTGACTAACGGTGGTTTCTCCTTTCAGTTGCCTGTTTAATCCCATGAAGCATTTCGCGGAAAGACATACATACATACACACATACATACAGACCGAAAAACCGACACAGTTAATCCTTTATATAATAGAAGGCTTTGCTTGATCAGTGAAAGAATCACAGAAGTCTCAGAAGATAGTACACAAGACCTGACTTATTGAAAGAAAAACGCAACATAAACAATTTTCTCCACCAACCTGGCCATCATCATATTAGGCATTCCACCCATTAACATAGCTGCTTGTGCTTGTTGTGACTGCGTTTCTTCACGTCGGATTTTCTCCAATTCACCCAATGCATAGGCCTGAAAAGTTTTTCCATGCAACATCTTTCAACAACAAAATGCACTATAGAAGTGCTGAAATATGAGTTTCTCCAACAAATGACACTTCAACGGAACGCCATTAATCAAGCTCCACGTAGAACAAAAGAAATGCGTTCAAAATTCAAATGAAAAATCCCACACCGATACAATGAAATGCTTCCCATTTAAGTTACGTGAATTTCCCATTACAAAAATAGAAGTTTGAATGTGATATCAGAAAATCACTCGCAACCATACGACATTTACACTGCGCTATTGGGAATACAACCTTTAGTAGTACTGAATTGAACTCTAGCCTGTTCTAAATTAAAAAGCGCCTGACGCAGTTTGATAGAAGAAGGTTCTGCGAAATAGCGAAACAAACTCGCAAAGTTCACAGAAGATTTCTTCATTTAGGCATTTACGCCAGATGCGCCATGAAACGGACCACTAAATGTTAACTCATTCTACGATAGAACTAGAAGACGTTTTTTTTTGTCAGAGGAGTCTCATAAGAAGACTTGGAAACAATATTTAGAAGGCATAATGAATCTAACTAAAAAGGATACAAATTACAGCGTGAGAGAAGAGCTAATCACTGTTCACCTCGATATGTAATTCAAAAAACAGTTCTGCAAAACGAAGAGTTGTCATAACTCCAAACTAGGTCCACTATGGTAGATTTCAATAATAACCAACACTGACTAAAGTTGAACACTTCCAAACTAGAAGAAAATTAGGAGGTCAGCTTGAGCCACGAATTAACCAACCGTAATTATTCCCGGAGGGGCAAGGGGTTGGTTCTCTGATCTGAGTAGGAACTTCGGACGTAAAACCAAGGCCTAAGTAACCAGGTGGATCAATAACCAGGTGGATCAACAATCCTGGCACCATTTAACCTTCTTCAATAGGGGTTTCATTATTCAAATTCTCATTCAAATATGTATGAACAATATTCCTGTTCCTACATGAGAAACACTACCCAGAGCATGATCTGAGGTGACATTATTTACAACAGAGGGCAAAGCCTTGGCCTTTGGTCAATCCCACTTTGGAATGCGGCCCGCATTCCAAAGAGGGATTGACCAAAGGCAACGCATTCTTCCATTTACGATCTAGTGACTTTTTGAATGCGACGGCCTATACAACGACGGGAGGAGGCTAAGGAGGAGGCTAACGGATGTACACTTCGAATTTCTTATCTTTCCCAACAAATCTGGTACCACTTTATCGTCTCCGAATGAAGGAAGGCTCGGTTGGCCTGCGTGGCAGTCAACGCGGGATTTGACCGCCGGACCGCGCGCGTGATAATCATGCCATTGCCACTACACCACACCCACCTAATAACTCATCATTCCATCTAGAAAAAAGCATCAGATTCCTGAACGCAAAAGCTGAGGGAACGGTTACCCTGGCTCGTACGCCTTGCCAGGTGTTTCACGCGATTGTTCCTTTTCATTACACTCAAAATCTGGGAGCTTTCATTTTGTTTAGCAAGAAAAAAAACATATTTAGCAGTTTTTCGCAACTTGAAAACGTTTGACAGTTATTTGCAACTCGACAGTCCTTAATCATCAACAACTCCGTCAAACCGTCAACCAAATGCAATACATGTTCAGATCACGAATATGCTTTTGGATAGCATACACGCATGTCACAGGGTAAGAGCGCGTTCAGACTTCGCGATCGCGCGATCGGATCGCTTGGATCGCGCGATCGAATCGCGCGATCGGATCGCGCGATCGGATCGCGCGATTGGATGCGGCGATCGGCGATCGCGCTACTGAGGGTGAAAATTACTGCGGGAGGGGGTCACGTTCGTTCATGTTCAACTCAACTCAACAAACAACAACAACAAAGTTCTGGGAAGGGAGCGTACTAATACCACTATCACCATTTCTCACATCACAATGCTGTATCCTGCCTCCAATAGGCAGTTCCAAAAACGATATAAAAGTAAGTTCGACCTTTTTTGATGTCTTTTATCCGTGTTCATATTCGCAATACTGACGTTGCAGAAACCGTTGAAAGGAAAGGTTGTGTATAGACCTGGAGGATGGCAGAACAAACAAAGCAAACACAATGTGACAAAAGTAAAGTGAATATCTGGAGGACTGGCAAAATCGGGGGAAGGGAGAGAAACAACATCACCCGCTGTTAAAAGTTCTGCGTGTCTTACTTTTGGAACAAGATGTTCAACACTCCGCTTGAACGTACTCAAATGCAAAATTCAGTATAATAATTAGCATATTGTATATCCTTCTATTCTATAAACCAGTAACTTTGTGTGTCGGTTTGTATGTTTGTATGTAGGTTTGTATGTATGTTTGTCTGTCCGTCCGCACAATACTTCACGGGTTCAAGTTCGCTGGAGGCGAAAACGACCGCTAGGCAAACCGGTAACCGACTGGGAGGATGTAGCAATCCAATGTTTTGATCGTGATATCGGCCTCCGCTATATAAGACAACCATTCGGTACACTCCGAGCCATTGCACGAGCTGCTGGCGTGGCAGCTGGACGTGTGCTCGTGCGGGGGCAGGGTGGGGTGGGGCCGAGAGGAGGGGGGCACTGGGCGCCCCCCCCCCCCTCTGCTTCCTTCCCTTGCGCGTACTCAGCCCGGCCTGAGCATGCGCAAGAGAAGGAAGCAGAGGGACGGTCCGATTGGAACACTGGGGCGTTTTTTCAAGGTATGATATAGGTTATGGCACAGGAATATGTGGGTGACAAGAACTGCTAGCCGCTGATAAAGGGAGTTAGAGTGGAAAGGACAACATACCCATAACGCGGTACACAGCATCAGTTAGGCGTTGGTTTCAGCAAATGATATCAAGGGGAAGGTGGAGAATGCGACGGCGGGTGACAAGAAATGATAACAGCTGATAGGGCCTGATAGAGAACGATGCAGTTGTAATCAAACGCTGGAGCCTCTACACCACGAAATTATGGAGTTTTAGTGATAGCGACATTGATGACGAGTGACAAGCAATTTTATCAATTGATAAGTAAAGATAAGGGGACATTCTCACGACATCTCTGACCACTACACTGCCAAAAAAGCCTCTCAGTAAGCGAAATTTTCCCACAGCCATCACTCCTTTGATAGCACTAGAAAATGTACTCATCCCACTAGGGGGGTATATACTTCGCCTGAAACAGGAAGTTTGGAGAAATCAAAAACTCCAATAATGGAACACACTTTATGCGTTCAGCGAGTATTTAAATATTTTTTTTGCTTTTCAACATTAAATCACTGATGAGAACGAATAACGAAGTAGTTTGTAAGATATTCAATGAACGCTGCCTAAATATTGTCATCTGCAGCCATTCATGCAACCTTAGCAGGTGGATTGCATGTTAATGACAAGTTAATCGCCCATCGTTGGTGTTGTGATGCAGGTAATAAAAACGGAATGTGTTTATCTACTGTGCAACACATATTCTGTACTTCCTATCTACTTCCAAGATCTACGTATAGAATGGGCGTTATGGCCGAAACCAGCACGCCTTCCGCAACTCTGAGGGGTGCAGATTTCGCTAGGTTACTCTGTCTATTTTGATTCGACCACTACCGCGCAATATGAGCAGCTCATACAATTAACTAATTCCATCCCGTTATGATGTGCGCCTGGCGAAGCCAGGCCAGCTCGGCGAAGCCGAGCTAAAAAGAAGGAGGAGAGCTCGGCGTCAGCCGTGCGATCCGACTGGTTAGTACTATTTTACATAGGAAATAATAAATAACTCAAAGATATTTCGAAACGTTCTTTAAAATTAGGAGGGCGTTATGTACACAAAGGAAGAAAGAAGGAAAAGAGAGAGAGCAGGATCAATAAACATATACGCACATAACCCCCTCCCGCAGTAATTTCACCCTCAGTAGCGCGATCGGCGATCTCAATCGCGCGATTCGATCGCGCGATCCAAGCGATCCGATCGCGCGATTTAAGCGATCCGATCGCGCGATCGCGAAGTCTGAACGCGCTCTAAGACACTTTCATTGTGTTGATGGGGGGAATCTTTCATTACGTTGTTGGAGAAATACTAGAAATCTGGATTGGCTTTGGTTAATGGTGTTCAGCTATAATTTTGTAGAGGGTAATGACACCAGTAGAGAGAAAGAGTAAAGAAAAAAGGAAGCGATCGCCAGCACCCTGATGTGAGTAGCGACCCCGTTCCAGTTTCATTGTGCGATTTTCCTGGACATGCTGGTGAGTCGATACCCTGCGGTCCCTTTGCACCACTGAGCTCACTACTCGTTTTTTCCTTCACCGAGCACTGAATGTAACCTAACACTAAGGGGGAAGCAAAAAAGAAAGGCGTAAAAACAAAGCTTGTAACGGGGAATATAATAGCTTACAAAAATCTCGCTTCAAATTTGGATTAGGGTAATCTAAACTAATGCACCAATGCGCATGCGTCATTGCCTGATCACAGCTTCACAAAAAACCTTGCGGTATGAATTGGTTTTGACAGCATGTGCTTCATTTCAAGAAGAAGCACCAAACGAAAGCAGTATAGGCACGAGTACAGGCAGCAAAACTCGATCGGTAAGATTTATACTCACCCTGTCATCAAATAACAACAAAGTAAGACGACATTAACTGCAACACGAGCGAGGGTAGAAGGCTAAACATCTTTTACGGGTGACGCACCTTTATTAACTTAAAGAGAACACAGCTCCGTCGCCAGGATTCGCAACAGTGGGAGTATCTCTGATATTGCGGACCGGACTAGTTAAGCAAGGAAAGGATATCGCGCATTGACGAAGCGCGGGCTTCATCTCTGAAATGTGCGAAACACAGAACAACGGTACGATGAATACGGGATGGGAGGGGTGAACCAATGATCCAAACCGCTCAATTTTTGCAAGTCGTTCGAGAGAAAGCGGCCGTCTATTTCATACTGAAAATGATTACCCCATCATATGAATGTTAAAAACAAGTAGCTCCAAAAAGTTTATTCCAAAGAGGTTAAAAAGAGCAAGAGATCTAAAAAGCTCTTTAGAAATATGACGCAATAATTCGGTGCTAAGCACCCTCGGCAGGCCTGAAATACTCCTTTTTTGCTGTAGTCAGATATGCACAACGTTTATCAGCTTAAAGGCAGTTGGCACGATAAATCCCTCAAGACGACTAGGATCAATACTCCTGGCAGGATAGAATTCCGCGACCCTGGGCAGGCGCTGCATAGCGGTTTCCCCGAGGAAGGTGCCCTTATAAGGGCCCTATCAAGCCACAACTTTACGTCCCAAACGCCCGCCACGCCCGCCCGCCCACAAATGGACGACCGTTCCTGACGCTCGTATTCATTCATTTGCTAAGCAAATTATGAAGCGAAGGGATTGGTATGAAGCGGCCGTGATGCTGCATGCATACATGGGTACACATATGCAGCCGTATCTTCGGTAGCGGTGATTGGTAAGATGCCTACGGGAAACTCGTCCGAAATCGATTTACAAGTCAGAACGGAGGCTTTTTCTTCGCAGGATTTTGACCGTTTCACTCCGTTCTTTCGCCATTTCCCCACTATACAGCGCCCTACTAGCATTTTAGGCTAAGTAGGAAACCATCGTGCCAACGGTGTTTAACTTACGAGGGTCTGCCACTATTAGGGGGATAAACTTCCCCTTTTGATCAAAAAATAAAAGATTCTGTGCATCAAAAGTGAGATTGTATCACATACATTTTGTGCTCTATCGTGGTGCGGGTAGTAACAACGTTCACCTATTAAAATTCTGTCGTCCATAACCGCAAAAGTTTCAGAAAAAAAAACTGATGAAGTGGCGTATTGCAGCTTCTTCAGTTGGATCATTTATGCTAATTTACCTACAATTTCAGTACTTTTGAAGTTGCTGTTGTGTTGTAGTTCGCTTTCTAAGAACCTCATACAATTTTCCTCGAGGAAGAAGATATATAATTACATTAACACTAATACTCTTGGTCCCTCCTCCTCGTTAGAAGCATCAGTGAATATTCTGGACTCAATCCTGTGGGGTTTTTTGAGACTGATTACTCTGGTCACTTGTTCTGCAGTAAGCTCGATGATCCTAAAATGATCCTAAACTTAGATGAAATCCTCTGTTTGAGGTTGCCCGCCTGTTCGCTTCGGGTCAAATCTCAATGGGTCCCAGCATTATGATGAGTTCTACGTACGCAAGGTAAAACTCGCAATCGAACTCCATCTACCAATACGGGAGGACTACCTTAGCATTCAGTGATAATTTTTTCTTCTTCTTCTCAGGAAACAGGCCACGGATAGCTTGTGCTCCTTCCCCTAATTTTTTTGGACAATATAAATAATAATAATAATAGAAACGTAAGGCATATCTCATAGTGCAAATAAATGAAATAAATCAAGAAATATATCAATGACAACTTTTTAGCAAACTGCAAAGGGACGCCTTCGAAGAAGAATAAAGAATATACCGACATAAGTAACCTAAGACATTGTTCACAGTCTGCGACCCTGACGAAACGGCGGTTGGGAGAAAAGCAAAAAATAGTCATCGATCGGAGAATCGCCAACCGCTAGTTTCGCCGAACCGCCGCGGTTCGGCGGTTGGGCGAAAAGCAATAGATGTGTATCGATTTCGCTGGCGAAAAACGCCACGGCTAGCGTTTCGTCGAAGGCGAAAAACGTCGCGGTTTGGCGAAACGCCCGTCGATTCGTATCAAAACCCTTTCGCCCAACCGCCAGACTCTTCGCCCAACCGCCAGTCGATACGTATCGAAAGCTTTTCGCCGAACCGCCGCGTTCCAGAGAAACGCTGGACCGCAGACTGTGAACAATGCCTAACAGAGGCACTGTTTAATCTTTACTGCCCCAGTCATCGAATTCCGTCCAGTTCTTGACCGACTTTTTTTTCTCCGTAAGGGGAATTAGCTGAAAATTTGTCTCCTGAGGTCATTGAACTCGTGAATATGAATATCACATCCGCTAGGCACGAAAACTTCTGACGCCCGCGCCACAGACGCCGTCGCCAAAAAAACCCTAGATTACCAAATTCGCTGAAAACTTGTTTCCAGGTGTAGTTTGACCTCCTGAACACGAATTTCACATCCGTTTGGCACGAAACCTCTTGGCGCTCACACAGACGTCGGCGCCTAAATACTCCAAATCACCAGCGCCTGTGGTGCAGGCGCCAGGAGGCGCAGGAGTCAAACAAATGTGATATTCGGTGTTGGAGGTCGAACTACCTCAGCAGGCAATACTTCTTACTTCGAACTACCAAATCCGTCCGCGGAGAAAAAAAAGTCGGGCAAAAACAGGCCCGATTCCGGATGGCTGGGGCAGTAAAGGGTAAATAGTGCTCTAACAGGAAAGACAACAAAATTCACAGCAAATACCGACATTATATAATAATGTTCCATGACTATTGCACCTTTGTATTGCTTTCCACTTCAAATAATAAAACGTGGAACTGTAGCACAACGACAACAAATCAGTCTGAACCAGCTCGTCTATAAAAGAAAATGAAATAACAATTACCTGATATTCCGGTGGCAACATGGGCAAATAACTTGATATAATATGATGCAACCGTTTCGTGGCCTCCTGGTTTTTTACCATTTCCATCTGCAAAATGCAATTTTCAAATTGAATTGCACTTTTGGAAAACTTTTCGGCGTTAGTAACCAAATCAACTTCAAAGAAGAGAAATTTTTAAGTTTCGATGTCGGTTGCTCACACTTTCCGGAACAAAATCTTCAGCAAGAACATGTAAGGAAAGTTCAATAAAAACTCAAAGTAATAAAAACTCACTTGACTCTGAAGTGCCTGTTCACTTAAAGCGTTGAGTTGTTGTTGAAAACTTGTCGTGTCCTGAAATGTCACAGGCATCTCAGTTATGCATCGCGTAATAAAAAGACAACCAGCACAGTTTGAGTTAAAAAAGAACCAACAAAAACTGCATAACAAATAAGTTTTGCTAAATCAACGAGAAAATCAACAATTAGCCTTTCGGGAAGAAGAACCTGAGGCACGAACTCTACAAGAGTCCCCTTTACCAGCGGTAGTGAACGAATGTGCCACAGTTATTATCACTTTTGGAACCTCCGACCCCTCATTTACCTTCGAGCTGTGCGCACTTTCGCAAGCACTGTAATGAATTTCTTTGAATTTCTTGAGAGCGTTCTTCTCGTCCTGACGATCCCCACAGCTAACCGCATACAAAACATTCTATTCAACTTACGGGCTACTCGAAAATTGAATGATTCGAACTACTATTATTCGACAAGAACTACACATGATGTATACATATTTACGTCCCGGATAGAAGTAGGCCCGGCTGCACATCATTTAAGCGACGGCGACGGCACTTTTCGTGGGATATTTTCGTTTTATGACAGCAATAATCAAGTTTGTGTCCAGCCAGTTATCTCACATGAAAATATCCTATACAAGAAATTCTCCTGAAACAAACTAGGCAACCCCTCCTCCTGCTAAATATGGAGCGGTGATGATGTTCCGTTTACACCACCCAAGTATTTACCTCATGAAGAGAAAGGGAACATCGCAGCCCCAGAAACATTTTATGAGATGATTTTGTAATTTTCTTAAAGGTTTTTTGGTGTTATATGGCAAAACGCACTGCAACATTAATATTCCCAATTGAAGTTCCACTAACTGACGAGAAATAAAATATTTCAGCTGATGATTCATGAGAAAATAGCACATACAGCACACCACAATGACATAATAAGTACATAAATGGATGAAATAACAGCTATAAACCCACCATCTTCACCTTCTCCACCTCTTGTTTGCTCATTTGTAATTGATTAGCTAAAACAGTCATTTCTTTCCGGACCGCCTCTAAATGCTCCCCACAAGAGAAGGACATCGGATGTTCTGGAAAACGAAAACGTTAAAAATTGCCGCCTCCATGCCATGGACAAGGAAATTACTACTGAACGCGAACAAAACGTTATGTGTTACACAGCGAGAAGGAAGTCTAAAAGAAAATGATTTGACGAGTCAGTTTTGATGACAAAATCTGCCTCCTACACCTGTTTTCATTCTCAGCCGCTCATACCTATTAAGTAAACCAGAACACGAGAAACAGAATTATAGCACCAGTTGACTGAGCTTTTTCCTTTCTAGTGGAAATCCGCAGAATGAATACTGATTGCGAGGGCCATTCTGATATTACCAAGCCTGATTTTAAAATGAACGGACATTGAACGGAGGAAAAATGAGCAGAATCAAAAGCCATTAAAAACACAGTGGCTATGTCATGTGGGTTCTAGATCGAGGACCAGAATATCTAAAAAGACGATGGTTTACACAATAAGATGGCAGAAAAACGTCAACTTGAAAATGAGATGTTGCAAAACGTTAAGGACCTATAAACTACGTTATAAGAACAAAATACTGACTAAAATGCTAAGTGAGATTTATCGTCCAAAGAAAAAATGCATTCTTCTCTCCCCTCATCTTCACCATCAGTGTAAAAACGCGAGAAACTAGTGCCGCGCTCGGAATTCAAACCATGGTGAATGGCTTGGTGTAATTGCACAACTACTCACAAATCATCCATTCGACGGCAAAAAAAATTTCATGCACAGCACATGGGCATTCGAGCCTTTTCGTCGTGATCGGTCGCCCAGATCGATCAATCAATCAACTAGAAGAACTGTGAATGGGCGTTGTTAGGTAATGACATAAACGAAAAAAAAACGACAACGCTCTCAGACAAAGTAAGGCCGAAACCGGTCTGTCGCTAGGGCGGTGCGCAAGCGGCGGCCGCGACGATGACGATGACGACGTCGACCTCCATCTGTATGGAGGTGAGTACATGCGATTTCCTTCCACTCCCGCTATCGTCATTCGAAATCAGGTAGAAATGCAAATAATCGCTGAGGCGCGAATACGATTACGATCGCTTATTGGGTATCGCAGCACATAATCGATGTCGTAAAGAAGCGGTCGCGTCAATTATGCCTCCTACTTTAGTCCCCGTTAACATCAACGCCATCGTCGATGCCGCCGATACAGCCGCTGATGCTGACAGATGAAAAAAGAGGTATTTACCAATGTGATCACAGAATTCTCTGCTTACAATTTTAAACTGAACTTACCAGGAAAATCCGCCAACCTACCATGGAAATTTAAATGGGGACCTGAGTCTGTCGATAGAGCAATTATGGAGGCCAAAACTGCTGTCTGCATCTCACAGGCGAGTTATGAGCAGGCAAAACTCATACAATTGCTCATTCTATGTAAAACGATGATACCCATGTTTAGGAGGTCAAACTACCCCTAGGTACTAGACTTCATCCGGATCACACCATGACAACTTCGAAAAATTTCACTCAAGGGTAAGGGGGTATTCTCACTGCGGCTTCTCTTTGAACAACTGATCCCATTTCATGAAGAGTTTTATGCGCTCGAAGAGGAATACGGCCAGAAACTGAAGGACTCTGGGGCACAGTGCTTGCTGACGAAATTCTGAACCGTGATTACACAGAATAGAATGAAATTAACGACACCGTCGAAACTATCTGTGCTGGCGAAAGTCTGTGGGCCCTGAGGGCGCTTCAGTTTCTGACCGTATGCTGGGGCCGCTGAGCGCTTCATTTGCCCTTTGCTACAACGGCTGTCACGGAAAGTAGTTGAACCTGCGCTCGTTTATATCACGCGTACCGAAAGAGCTATAAAAAACTCCGGGCTAAGCTAGATGTGAACGAAACAAAAATTTCTGCACTGGCAGGGCCGAAGGCCCATTATTACTAGCTTCCCCACCTATGAGACCTTAGCTAGCTGCGCTACAGTCATCCTTAGCGCCTGTCGGCGGAATCTTCAAACTCTTTATACAGAAAATCCGTGAGATCGAATAGGCGTGGCTGTGTAACTTAACTTTGAAATGGTGGTGGCCCAGGTTATCGCAAGATGTTTTCATTTTGGAGCAGTCGTAATCATGTCTACATCTAACACAGAACAAAATAGTAGCTGTATTCAAACTGACAGTATGCCAGCGAGAAACCTAGGCCTAATGCCATGCCCTCAAAAGTCACGCCTACTCCGTCTCAGGGATAGGAAGTGTATGTGCCATGAGTGCAATGCGTAGGCATCACAAAATTGCAAATTTTAGGAGCTTATATTAATAATTTGATAAAGCTTATATTAACCCTTACGAAACCAAAACTTGCAGGAAGCAGTTTTGGTTTCTATATTGGTAAACAGTATTCCAGACCCTACCAATCTACGTGGGTCTTTATTCAAAATTCTATACTAAGCTGGCAGACCTTCCCGATTAGTCTGGGATCCACTATTCTACCCACTTCTTCAATTTACAACTGCATAGAGCAAGATAGTGGAGACATAAAATTGACATAATGAACAGATAACCATGAAGACCGATGACCACACGACATTTACAGCTTCCTCTTCAGGGCACTCACTGTTGGCATCTCCACAGTGTAGGAGTGATGTCTATATAGCCTAGAAAATTTTTCGGTCGAATTTATCCCAGGCGCGGCTGACATATTGGGGGGGGAGCACCATGCGGCACCTATCTCTTCTGCTCCCTCCTTGCCGTGATAGTGTGAAACAAAATAAAACGGTCTGACAATATTCCAAGCTGAGAATTGATAAGTTCTCGAATCTATCAAGTGAACGCATAACATACTGGCAAATTTGCCGGAAAAATCACGGGCTTTTATCTGCTAAACTCTGCCTTTCTGTCTCGAGGTTGTGTTAGAGCTATCGGAGAGAGGATTTAAGATGGTGCCGAGGCGGGTTCACCGACCCGAAATTCCTTCCCTCCTAGACATAGATGAAAATCCTCATCCACTGATTTACAAGTGCTCCTTCGCACTTTTCAGTGTTAATTGCCTACTAGTCTTATTGGATTACCACCCTACGACGGCGCTAAATTCATGTTCTACCCCGGAAATTTCGCAGCTATCTTGGAGAAAGCTTTACGGGAGCCAACCAAACACGCGGACATTATCTTGGCGAGGAGAGAGCAGAAGAGCAGTGGTCAACCGCAAATACGTTAGCACTTTATCCCTTTTCAGATATGCTATATATGCACACTTCATAGCAGATATGGCGATTCTACCGTTTTTGGTAGCTGGAGGACCAACCCTGCTAGGTAGGAAGGGGTGCATCAGAGAAACTGAACTGGTGGAGGGGGGGGGGGTGTTTCAAATGAAAGATTCTGATGACGCGCTTCTTTTTCTCGACTTTCACCACGCACAAACCTTCTCACATTTACCAGTCCTGTCAGCTCGTGCATATATAATTTCATAGATATAACACACCGTCAATGAAACTAGCATCCTATCATTCGGTATTCCGACATTCCCTCACACCGCAGTTAAGAATAGATAGATACTTTCAGTCTTCGTTTCACAGCCTCTGCAAAGCGGTAAATAAAGGTATTTCATATTTCATCGAATAATGACACTTCGGTACTATTTCTAGGTAAGTACTACAAAAAACGGTTCTCAAATAAAATCATTGAAATTGAGATTAATGAACTATGTTGTAAAATCTAATAAATGAGAATTATTGTGGGGGGTCGAAAGCAAAGAGATAGCTCGATACTTAAAGTAAAGTAAAGATACTCAAAGTCATGCTCGCGTTGATTTGATGCGCAGAAGTGAGGTGAGATAGGCAAGCGCCACTGCTCCGCCCTCTGGCTATGACAACACCCAACTTTCATTTCTAGAGGCTTCTTAGTGGCGCTGTTGCTCTTAGTGGCGCGGTTGCTCCACTACTATTTCTCTTCATTGAATAGTAAAAGTGAGGTGATGAGAAAAAGAGCCGATATATTATAATACCAGCAAGTGAACATCCGTCCAACTACGCCTCTTTCCGATCACTAATAATTATAATGCATTTTCTGAATACTGAGCAGGCGGCCTCGTTAGCAGAATTGCGTGTTTAGGGAACTTTTAGCGATAAAAGGTCCTGCTCTAGAAGCGAATGTGATCAAGCAACGACAGCGCACTGTATACAGTAGCACAAGACAACGAAAGCTAAACTTGAGCCAAATATTCATTACGAGAAAAATAAGCAATTAGTAAAGGTTGTTATTCCTTTCACAGCCACAAATTAAGCTCACGATCAAAATACAGTAGCTTGAAGCGATTTGGCCTGTACATAAACCTACGGAACCCAGACGATGAACAGTGCAGCACACTTATCGCTCGAGATAAGTCTACAACCATTTTACCGGTCCTGGAGAGATGGGAAAATCGTTTGATTCAGACGAGAGCTGATCAACTCTTGACCACAGGGGAGCGTGCGTGGTGAGGGACGCCACGTTCCACTACAACACCTCTGCCTGCGAAAGAAGGTCCTTTTAAGAACTAACACTTATTTGATTGAAGGAGGATCTTTGTTTTGCGTTACAGAACTCCCATTCACGATTAGTGAAATACTTGCTTTTATTTCACCCAATGCATGTTACATCAAAGAGTAAAAAGGATAAAGCTTTCGCCGATGATCAATCCCTTTCTGGAACACTTGTACTTCCATTCAGAATTGTAGTGGCTCATTGAAAGCAACATGGCATATGCAATGACTTGGGGGCCGCCGATGTAAAAGTCAGTGTTTTATCCTCCCAGATAATACCAATTTACCTGGTATCAATTCACCGTCCCCGGAGTGTAAAAGGCTTGGTTAGCTTGAACGAGAGCCCATCCTGCACTTATCCTCCGGACTGCTCGCGTCGTGAGCGTGTCGTTTGCCACTACAGTACCCTGCCTACATAACACATGAGTTATTTGAGCTGCCGGAAAGCCGCTCCTAGCAGAATCGGTGAGGATAAGTGAATAATTCTCCCACATTTAGACAATAGTTTATAGAACTTTATCCATCTCTTCCAACTTATTCGGGAATCGGGTGCTTAAATATCACCTCACGTAGTGTTTACTAGTTATTATATTATTATGACGAACGTCTGTATACCGTCCCTCGTTGAAGTGCTAACTATCGTATAGGAAATGGGGTAAAGATCGCAAAATCACACTACAATAAACGGGGAAGTTTGGTATGGGGGGGGGGGTTGGAGGAAGAGGCATTTGCTGCCTTTTGCTACGTTTCCATTGACGGTTCAACCCATGAAGGGTTTATTGTGAGTCTACAGGTTTTACCATGATGGCTCAGCGAGCTTGCTCCAGCTTTACAAGAGTTCACAGGTTTCACTGAGTGAGACATGTAAGCCGGAAGACTTGAAGCAGCGAAAATGTAAAATGACCTCCCCGTTGCCGAACTGCGCCCAATAAAGTCCTTCATTATATAAAACCTGGAAGCATTAACCTAGAAAGATAGACGGTGCCAAAGAAGCCGGAAGATGGGATAATTAGGACATCCTGCTGAAAACCACTAATCCTTCAAGAATTTGAATGGGATGTCTGCGAGGCAACATTTCACCTAAGAACGCTATCAATTCTCAATGCCAGCAGTGTTTCGATGAGTAAATGATAATATGAGAGTAAATGCTCCAAACATATAAGACGAAGTTGCTTATAAGGTAGTATAAAGCTGGACAAAAACATAAATAAGAATTTCGAACTGTCATTGTTTGTTAACTGCTGTTTAACGCCGCAGTCCGCGATCCGAAAGTTATCACAAGAGTGCTGAGTTGTGGGCGAAAGTCAGAATGGCATCTTTCCGCTTTCCGCATGGAAAGTGGAAGATGCCATTGAGCTGAGTGGTTAGGAAAGGCCCCAGTAGCGTAGGAATGCACCCCCTACTGGGAAGTCGGAAATCTCGCTTCGTCGTACTTGACTAATATCCGCGATGTGACGTGGATTTTGCGGTGATCCCTGTGCTCCTGAAGAAGACCACACGTCGCAAGTTAGGCGATTAAATTAAGATATTTCACTAAAGACCTTCGACAGGCATCAGCAGCATTACTGAATTGTAAGCAATCACTGTGGCTTAATAGTGAAGGCTGATCTCGTTCAGATCAGTGAGCAATAACATGCTTCACTGCCTGCTGAGGAATTATACGTCGAAGCAGTCATAGTATATGATACTCTCTCTAGTTCACTGCGGACGGTTGGGCGTGTCACCCAGTGTGAGTGTGTCACCCCATCGAAGCCGTTCTCTGCCTTCTTGTCGCAACGCGCATGCGACAAAAAATGGTGGAACTAGAGTATCACTGAATGGTATATATTTACACTGGTTGGCTTCAACAACTGGTGCGAGAACTGCAATTGGCAAATCGGCGCCCGGCTCCTGAAACGCCCAACCGTCCACAGCGAACTACACTAGATAGATAGATAGATAGATAGACAGATAGACGAAAATAAATAAGCAAATAAATAGGGGCGGGGGAGGATTTGGTTGCCGCAGGTAGGTGGTCCTGTTGGGTTTAGAAGCACGATTTCCTTAGTAATTGACTTTTCCTGTTTCACACACGCAATCCACATCATTAAAACACCCACTAGGGTGGAGAGGGAGTGTGGTCGCTGCGACAAGGATGGTATCTGGCTTCCAGATATTTTTTTCCGCGCGCAAGGGAATTTTTTCGCGGTTTTCTCCTAAACCCTCTTTTTGGGGAACTCGAAAAAAAGTTTAAGAAGTTAGTAAGATGGTAGGCAGAATGGGGAAGGGGATCGTGCCAGAGAAGGAATTTGGGATCGGGTCGTGTTTTATAAAAATATTCTCCATCGAACAAGACTGTTGCTCTGCTGGATTCTCGATTGCTAAAATGCCTTGTTGAGATCACTGTTGGTACAAGAAAGGAAAAAAACAAAAAAAAAAAGTGGCTAATATCATATAGACACGCTAGAAATAGTGTCCGTTCCACAGCTTGCAAGACAATTTGACGTTATTACTCAACCTCTGGCTGAGAAAGTTTGATAGAATGTTGGAAAGAAGCCGAGGACTTACTCAATTCCCTTCTCAACCCCTGAACTCAACAGAGTTGCTCGGAAGGAGTAAGAGGACCTTATCAGACCCTCCCAAGTCAGTCAATGAGAAACAGAAGGTTGAGTTCTTGAAAAAATGAAACAAAAATGTATGGTGGCTCGTGGAATGGAGCAATCAATACAAAGACAGCAACATGAGTCCAAAACTTCCTTACATTGTCTTTTATCTTCGGTGCTTATTGATTAAAAAATTCACCAAGACCAAACTGAGACGCTTGAAAATGTCGGTTAACTGAAACCTTACGTTTTCTGCCCTTATTGTTAGTGTCAGCCCAACCCGCACTTCAATCATTTGGCACCAAAAAACGTCGAGTGGAGGCCCAACTTCAGACGCATCCAATTATTTCTAAGCGACTATTTCGTACAACCAAAGTTTGTTAAGGGTTGTTCTTTTCACGGTGGGGATGTTATTTCCCAATAGAACAAAACAATTCAATATTCTAGATGCTAAGATTAATGATATCGAAAAAAACACAATAAAAACAAATCAATTCCATGACACAGCTAATCGCCCTAACGGATTGGCCGCCGGATTTCATCGGCTATACAGGCACTCAACCACCACAAATCTACCATGGTCTTAAATCTTCTTGAGCGCGTACTCATAAAACCAGGAAATTGCACCAGATTTGTGGGCGCAAAACGAATTATAGCCTCGGTGAGTGAAAACGAATTTATCTTTTCCAATTCATGATTGAATCATCCCCTCTGTGACGTTGAAGCTTGTTTTTTGGGTGGAAATATTGAGTGGTGAAAAAGATGGATTTTGGCGGAG